>JAODXP020005509.1:0-51034 GCA_027497455.2 Sardinella longiceps | reverse complement strand
ACTAGCATAACAGGCAGAAGCCAGAACAGCTGTAACCAGATGGTGTGTTATGAAATTGCACAGATAAAGTAATGCTACAAGAAAGCATTAATAAACATCTACAGTAAAAGGGTTACTTCACACCTCATGCATCTTGTTACTCATTCACATGAAGTGTCCTCATATAGGTGCTCTGTAGTTAAACTACTGTCGAGTAATGTTGGCCCCTCTAAATGCTGACACCTTCCACATGGGCAGTCCCAGATCTGACTAGTGCCTATGAGTGCCAGGGAAAAGCCCAGGACCAGTCTGCACCTTCGGCTCTAGCAGAGGATGAGGATAAAACAGTCAAATACTTTTAGCTCTCGTGGTGTGTATTAGACTCCCATCATGGACTGAATTTGATCAGCTATATATAGTTGTGGAGCAGGTCTTATGCTGAGTGAATGAGAGGAGTATGTGTGTCAAAGCGGATATATTTTCTGAAGTTTAGTAAAAACAAAATGACAAAATTCCACAGGCACATGGTCAAGCCACATGGTAAAGTAAACACATCGCTGGTCTCAGCATTGGCATTGTCACCACTGACCCACAGACTGTGTCACTAATGACACACACAAACCCATTTGAGATATTTAGATTTAAGACCTTCAAATGGAGATGCAGTTCATTGTGCAATCACAGCAGTTAGTAGCTTCTCAGCAGCATCTGTGTGAGTAAGTGCTGCAGAGTATTGCGCCCCCTATGAAGAGGAGGGCGCCAGACACCCAGCCCACATACATGGAGGCCCCCAACTCCCCCCGCCTCTCCTCCGTGGGCAGGGGGTTATAGAAGCCTGTGATGATGGTGTACGCTGACCAGCTCACGGGTATGATGCACAGCACCCCCGCCACCATGAACACGATGCCCGCCGAGAGCCCCAGCTGGGCCTTGGTGACCCTGTCGTCCCTGTAGAAGTTGGTGCAGCGGGCCCCGAGCACACTCAGGCATATGGCCACCACGGCCACGGCGATGGAGACGCAGACGAGGGCCCGCGACGCCTGGAGGTCCTGCGGCAGGGCCAGGATGGAGTCGTAGGCCTTGCACTGCATTTGGCCCGTGCTCTGGAGCACGCAGTTCATCCACAGGCCCTCCCCAGAACACCTGCGACGTGACGATGTTGGCGCCCACGAACGCCGTCACCTTCCACATGGGCAGCGCACAGATCAAGATGGTGCCCATGAAACCGATGAGCGCCAGGCACACAGCCAGCAGCTGCCGGCCCATCCTGCTCTCGCTGCGGCGCTCGGGACGATGTTTGAGAAAATTCCGGAGAAAAGAGAAGAAACGGATTCATTCAGTCATGGTGAAGAGCCCAGTTATTGACAGAGTTTGACGACTAACTTGCTTGCTTCTGCAGCAGGTCTTGTGAAGTCAAGTGAACGAGTGAGAGAGAAAGCGAATGTTTTTTGAGTTTGTGTGTAGATAGAGAGGAACGAATAGTGTGTGTCGGATAGTTTGTGTGTGGGTGTGCAAGAGAGAGGGATAGAGAAAAGGAAAGAAAGAGAGAGAGAGAGAGGCTAAAGAGGGGGAGGAGATTTCTTTGTTGGCACTCAGGTTGCAATCCAGTTTGACTGGATTATTTGTTCTACTCTGTGAGGAGAGGAGAAGAGAGGGGGAGGGCTAGACCCAGGCTTACCTGCAGCAGGTGTATTACACCTGCATCAGTTTAGTCTCATCCCCTCCCCTTGTCGAGGAAATGGGTCATGTTTGGATACTTTCAGCAGGTGTGTGAGTTTTCACATCAGCACTATGCAGTCTTAGAGGATGTGTTGTTTTATCCTAAACAAATTGTGTGATTTGTACAATCTAGTGGAGATAAATGTTTAAAAGGACAGATTTACACTTATTGTTATTATTGTCTGATATGTGATTCCAGTCTGTGTGTTCATTTCCCCTCTGGGTTGCTGCAGTAGAGCTGCCCATTAACAGAAGGGGGTGCACAGGTGGCAAGTCACCTGCTGAGCTGCCGAGAACAAAGAAAGGCAGGAACAATAGTAATTTAGCCCCTGAGCCTGGAGATACGTCACCTGAGCCCAGGTGTCAGGGGTCATCAGGAGATGCTGCAAACACACCCTCGTCTTGGTGCACTGTTGGTACTTTACTGTTGTTGGTTTAGGAGTTTTATGAGCCAGAAAAAAACTTAAAAGCTTCCTGTCTGTGGTCAGTCAGGTGTAGGAACAGTGGCCCCTCAACCCTAAGGAATGCACTGAAGCCCTGTTGTCTTGTCTGAGAACTTTTTCTCACCCAACCACAGATTGTGCTTTGGGTTTGAGATTTCACTCTGGTGTCTGGGGTCAAAGTCTGGAGTACACTAGCTATTGTCCTGGTGTTGAACAAATTGATTGAATTTGATTGCATTACTGTCTGTCTTTTTATCACTTGAAGAAATGATGGACACTGGAATTGACCATACAACAAAAGAACTTGAGCTTAGAGTCCCTCAAAGTGGCTACTTGCATTGATGATGCGTTTAATTCATACTCTTTACATTGAATTCTTACTCTGTCTTTTAAAAGAACTCACAACAATTGTTTTAGAAGTTCAGTAATTTGGCCATAACAATCACAACAATTGCTTGCTTGTAAATTCACCTGTGATCTAATTTATTTCTTAACGATTCTAATGATTGCTTGCATTTGTTAGTTAACAGTACAAATGAAATGAAAATTAACTTAATTACTGTCATCATGAACCATTAGGTTCATTAATAGAGAGTTATCACCTTTGAGTGTGTGTGAGAAAGATCTATTATCCCCCTCGAAACTGCTGCACAATAGTCCTATGATGGATCCTCTTTCATGAGTCACTGGTGATGGTGAATGGTGTTTTTTCAGTGTTGATAGAATTTCAGCAAGATTTAAGTGCTCAAGTAATGTCCTTACGTATTTATATTGTATCCATATAACTATGAGCCATCTGCCATGATAACAGAGGAAAAGAATATTTCCATCCATCCATATTTGTGATACATTTCCTAGAACCTGGATGTAAAGTTACAAGACGGATCAAGTTACATGAAACTGAAGATGAAATCTTAACTCAGCCCACGTTGGTTTAAGAGAAAACAAAGCCAGTTGAGGCACTCTTGGACAGACAGGTTTTTTTTTGTCAGAATTTTGTCACACTTCAGTGACCACTAAGCAATAACCAATGACTTTTCTCTTCTTGACAAAAGTGCTTTTATTTTGATGATTGTCATTTAAAACTATTCAAATGGCAGACAAACTTTAAGCATTGACACACACAACAGTAATAAACAGGAATGAAAAGGGGTCACATTTTTACAACTGCATTGATTAATCAGTTAAATCCAAACAAAACAGTTGCTTCACCTCACAGTCCACTGCACCCCTGGTGCCATCAGTCACCAGCAATTGCAGGCGAGCACCTCTCACACGTAATCCCCAGAGCCTTTGGACCTGGCGGGGGCGTATTGGGCCCCACCGTAGGGGTGGTGCTCCCTGGGGGGGCAGTTCCAGCAGAGGAGCCCCCCTCCCAGTAGCAGGAGCCCCGAGGTGCCCCAGCCGATGTAGAGCGCTGCACCCAACTCCCGACGCTGTGCTGCCGTCACCAGCGGATTGTAGAAGTCACGGATGAGCGTGTTGGCCGACCAAGACACGGGTACCAGGATCAGAACAGCGGCGATGATGAAGATCACCCCAGAAACGATGCAGGCCTTTGCCTTGGCACTCGGGTCCTCAAGGCAGTTGGTGCACTTGCCGCCCACAATGGCCATGA
The DNA here is from genome assembly GCA_027497455.2 of Sardinella longiceps. Lineage (NCBI taxonomy): Eukaryota > Metazoa > Chordata > Actinopteri > Clupeiformes > Clupeidae > Sardinella > Sardinella longiceps. The sequence goes on along the minus strand of JAODXP020005509.1, from coordinate 47,275 downwards.
GCACGCCGAAGATGCCCACGATGATGGAGATGATGACCATGGCGCGTGCCGCCTGCAGGTCCTGTGGCAGCGCCAGCATGGAGTCGTAGACCTTGCACTGCATCTGGCCCGTGCTCTGGACCACGCAGTTCATCCACAGGCCCTCCCAGATTACCTGCGCTGTCACGATGTTGGCCCCAACAAACGCTGTCACGCGCCACATGGGCAATGCGCAGGTGATGATGCTGCCCAGCCAGCCGATCATAGCCAGCATTACGCCCAAGATCTGGAGCCCCTGTGACGCCATGGTGGTGTGTGTTTCCTGTGCCTCCTGAGCGTTCACTGGGTCTATCAGCGAAAGCCACAGATCATCACTGCATGAGGTTGATGGTGCAAAGGGTTCACCTGAGCGGCAGGATCTGGTTTTATAGATCAAGCCGGTGGGTGTGGTCCTTATGATTCTTTGTTCCCAGACCCCGAAGGAAAGCTGAAACGTGATATTAAAGCCCTCTGTTCTCTGTGGAGCTCTCTGAGAGCTGACACCATATCCTTAGAGTCCTCCAGTCTCCCCCACCGACCTAGTGAAACTTGGTGTGGACACTGTGGCACTAGTTGTCCACACCATAATCCTGGAGACGTGTGGTCAACAACCACCCAAGGTCATTTTCTGAGCCCTCCCAGTCTCTGTCCAACTCATTTCCTGTTGCTCTCATCAGTGCAGTCTTATTAGAAGTAATAATAAGACCCCAAAATAAACTTTAACAAAGCCTTAAATAAACCATAAAGACCTCATAGAAGCTGAAGTATGAATATATCAATGGTAGACCTTTTGATTAATGATGTCAATCAGTGTGACTGACAGAGGACTGATTGTATGTGAGGAACTTGGGATGTGAAGGTGTCCAACTGTGTCCAACTTGCATTTTGGAACTGATGAAAGTAAACAAGGAAGTATTTTTTCCACTTAAATTACAGTACACAAAGACACAGACACAAGTACGCAAATTGCTCTGTTTTTGTTTTCTTGGGCTACTTTCCCCTCATAATTAAAAGGAGCGCAGATATCGAGAAATCTGGGCGGACAAGATGTAAGCCTATACTGAGGCCCTCAATAATGATCCAAAACTGATAGATCCAGCACTCTTATGATTGGCTGAATCATTAGATTTTATTATAACTTCAAACACTACACTATGACTACATTTTATTCTATATTACTGCACACATACCTGTTCTATATCTCTTGTCCAGAGAATTGTTATAAGTAATATTTATTTATGTGTATCTCACAGACAGAATAGTCACAAAGTACTTCATTGTGGCAGGATTATTAAACACTAACAATAGCACAGAAAACATTGTATAAAACACAACACAGTTAAACATAGTCAAAAGATGTGCATGGCTTACCAAAAGCTAGTTTAAAGAAATGTCTATTTAGCTGTCAGAGGCGGCAAATCTGAGATATGTAAAAATCATCACATTTTTTATTGCTTTGTCTTCCTTTCTTTAAGAGAACTGGGTAAGGTATATAAATAAAGCCCAATGGGTCCAAAGGTTGCACAGATTTTAGAAAAGCAAGAACAACTCTCTTCTAAAATCAGTTTAACCTGCTGCCTTGTGGGCCTTACTACTTCATTCCATATGAGCTTAGTGCATTTGCCCTGCAGCTTTCTTGGGTAAGGTCTTGAAAAGATGATTTACACCGGTCGTTTTAAAATATCCTACTCTACTGCCTTCAATTTGTTTAGAGAAATAGCTACCATGATGGAATACATAGGATGAGCACTTTTTGAACACTCTTATTTGTGTGTTTGTGTACAAAAGCCTATTCTTTCCAGCTGCCCTTAAACCAGAACCTGTTTCAGGCTTGACTGCTACCCAATGCTATTTAAAGAATGTGATGGTTATGGTGCTCTTGGAATTACCAAAGAATTTTTTTTAAATCAAACCAATGAGTTCCAATGAAATATTTATTAACAAAGTTCCATTGTCACATGAATGAACTGTCAAAACATGAACTGTGTAAAAATATTTTCAAGGATTAAAAAAGAATATAACATATATTTACACACTTTCACAGAACTTTGATTAAGAATGTTACACGTTATAAGTGTTGGTTACACAGCACAGCTAAATGGAGGTTAAGTGGACTTGCATTAGGTCTCCTCACACTGTAAACACAGAGATCCCATAGTGGAACATAGTAGAACTGACTAAATCATACTGAGTGTTTAATATTTAATTATCAATGCTGCTTCCTTCATCGAAACAAAAAACAGTGAAACAGAGTTGACAACACAGCTATCTGAACATCATCTAAGCTTAACAAATGATACTTAATGAAGCAAATGTTCTAGTTTGCTTGCGGTATTTTAATGTACTTTGTTTTCCAGGCAGTACTTCCTTTCCATTCTTGCCAATCCTTGATGTTGCGTAAGTGATACTTCACCTCCAGAGTCATCACAAACACATGTCCACATGTAAATCTTATTGTAACAAAAAGTTGGGAGTGGAGGCCAATGAGACTGTCCCAAAAAACAAAAACGACCTCTTTGAGGAAAAAGCCATTGCTCTCTCAGAGACACTGATCACACATAGTCCTTATTGGAGGGTGCTGAGGCCTGGGACCGTGCGGCGGAGTACTTGGCAGTGTAGCCGGAGTCGTCGTCGTTCTTAGGGCAGTTGCAGCACAGCATTCCCCCTCCGATAAGCATGAGGGCGGCAGCCCCCCAGCCGATGTAGAGCGCAGCCCCCAGCTCGCGCTTCTGGGCCTGGACCACCATCGGGTTGTAGAAGTCCCGGATGATGGTATGGGCCGTCCAGCAGACGGGAATCAGCAGCAGCACCCCAGCGATGATGAAGACCACACCGGCAGCGACACCCACCTTAGCCTTGGCCTTCTCGTCCTCCACGCAGTTGGTGCACTTGCCCCCAGCCACTGACAGCAGGATGCCGAAGATGCCCACGATGATGGAGATGATGCAGAGGGCACGGGCGGCCTGCAGGTCCTGAGACAGCGCCAGCATGGAGTCGTAGACCTTACACTGCATCTGGCCCGTGCTCTGGACCACGCAGTTCATCCAGATTCCCTCCCAGCTCGTCTGTGATGTGACAATGTTGCTGCCGATAAAGGCTGTGACTCTCCACATGGGCAAGGCGCACACCACGATAGCACCAATCCAGCCGATCACGCCAAGAGCGGCGCCAAGGATCTGAAACCCGGCAGACACCATTTTCTCTCTGTGTCTGTGTAAGAAAACAAGTCGAATCAAGAAGATATCCTTTAAGATGTTGCTGTGTGTGATGAAGCTGCTCTCTCTCCTTCTCTCTCTTTGTCAACTGTCGCTTGGAGAGTATAAGGAGAGGTCCCAGGGGTGAACGTTTGAGCAGGGTGGGGCCTGACACACAAACCCCGTCATCTAACCGGCTCGGCTGGTTTCCCAGTTTCTTCCTGTGGCTAACAAGGGGGGTGGGACATTTCTCTTCCCTTGGGTTTCGTCACACAGCACAAATAATCTGCCAGGTGGACAACAAAGGATGTCCATATGTCTTTTATTCCAAAGGCTTTTTTCAGAGAAGTGTATGCAATATTTGCCTTTGGCTTTTGTCATATTATTTTTATTCAATTATTATTATTTGTGACTTATACCCTTTTTTTAGAGTCAAATTATTATGAGATAAATTGAGATACTGTAAGTGAAGGTCATGAAGTCTTCAGTCTCCAAATCAACTTGATTGCTTTTGGTTCATTACATAGATATCATATTTTTACCTTTTTCAGTTCTAGCAGGTACAGTTATCATGACATACAACTGAACAGGAACAAATTCACTAAGGCCACAGTGCAGTTAGAGATCTTAGAGTAACTTGACACTCGAGAGAGTTTCTGTCTAATTTTACTGAAATATCTTTGTATTTGTGGCCGACTTTGCCTGAAAAAAAAAAAAAACGTTAGATGTACATGAACAAGATTTTATTAGATTACATGAGCTAGATTTATTAGCATCTAGTTGGTATGTGCTTCTTCCAGTCTCAATATGTCAATCTTCACTGTTTCATGTAATAACAGAGATAAAAAGAATAACTTGTTTAGATAGCACCTTTATCAGAGCTAGTATTACTATGTGAAGTATTAACAGATAAATACTAGCCAAACAAAAGATAAAAATGTAATCAAAGAATATAACAAACTACACATACACAATCACAAGAAAGATAAACAGGAGATTGCTGAACACAAGATAACACTCTTTGAAGTAGTGTTAACACCTACATCCTCAGGTAACAAAATACAAAAATTGTAGCTTATCGATGAAACCACACACACTCATGCAGTAATGAAGTGGGTATCGGCAAAAGGCACGTCACTGGCTTGGCTCAGACATTTCTGTTTGGGGCCAGAGGGCTGTCAGTTGTTCCTAAAGGGCTTGAGTGAGTAGTTCAGCTTCTGTGTTTAGGGGGCATACAATCTGGAATAGAGATGTGACAAGGGTCAAGCACATTTCATTCATCGTACCAAATGGGGTTATGATGAAACCGACAATTCCACAAGTGAGGAGTCAGTGGAATTGAATGCAGGTGCATTTTGTCCTGGGGAATCATCCTCACCAGTGGCATTCCCCTGCATGAGTCAGCCAGTGGAATTCTTAGCATGTATCTGAGCGGTGTGGCCTTTGGTGTTTTTTGCCCTCAATGGTGCCTTCCAGGCAGTGCTGGCTTCAAGGCACTACTCCACTCAGTTTAGGGTTAGAATAAGGGTTGAGGGGGTTAGGGTTAGGAATAGGGTAAGGGTAGTGCCTTTTAGGCTGTGCTGCCTGGAAGGTGCCATTTGGGCAAAAAACACCATTGAGCTATCTGGTGTATCTATTACAGATTTACAGTCACACATTAGATATTGTGGGATTTGTTCATTAAATTTTGTTGGAGGAAGGGCAACCTTTGTGTTTTGAGGCAGCAGAATTACCTGCTAATGGTGGTGGCCTTGTTTCTGGAAATGCCACACTGTTAATAACTTATAATAATACAGAAAGACCTATTTAGAAAAACATTTTAGGGAAAAAAATGCATTTCAAAATACAGCTTGCATGTTTTCTCAGTGAATATGATGCATGTTTTGAGTACCACATACTATCACTTGCCAAACAGTTCTCTGTTACTGTAACCTGCCATTCCCGTTCCCATTGTCTGTATTTGCATTGGATTTAGATATGGAGTAAAGTCAGTCAGAGCTCCGGAACCTCCTGCTGAGAGCGGATACAAAAATACGGAAGGCCTAAATGCCACTGAAACTAATTGTCTGATCAGAGAAGAACTCTTGATCTAGCGCTCTCATCTATAGGGAAGTGCACAGTGCTTTTTTACGGAACAGCTGCTCTGTTTTCCATTGAAAAGAGAGAGAGAGAGTCAGCTTTAAAACTTGTTAGTATTGCATTATACATACTAGAGTTATGTATTAGATTGTACCCGGTCTTAGATATTTAGTATGATATCTATGCCACTTTTGGTCACTTGGATTTTAATAGAGTGTTGGGCTGACCAGTGAGAAGTGTAAATATAGAGGCAAACTAGCCCTGGCGATTAGTTCTAGTGAGTAAGATTTAAGTCATACGGTAGTCATGATTATTTATAAAGGCCTATCACAATTTAAAATAAAACAACCTGTGGTTGACCAAAGTGTAAAAAGTAAAAAAAATAAAAATAAATAAAGACAAAAACTAACTAGAAAAGCGCTAAGAGAGCGCAGACCTCCGCCAAGACAATGTGGTCACAGATGGTGTTCTGGGTCACCGATCGCCACCAAAATCGAATCAGTTCTTCCTCGTCCCAGTACACACGATTTCATCCAAATCCATGCAGTACTTTTCGAGTTATGTTGTACACAGACAGACAGACAGACACACACACACACACGCCAAGCAAAACATAACCTCCTTGGCGGAGGTAATAAAGATAAAAGGGTAAAATAAAAACCACAACAGGAAAATAAAATATCAGAAAATAATTTTGAGCCCCCTAAGTAGAGTTGGGCTCTCTCATGGATATGAACACACACAAACACACAAACACACCCTCATATATATATACTGTATACACACACACACACACACACACACACACACACACACACACACACACAGACAATCACACACACTCAGACCAGAGCATGGCTCCTTATCTGGTTTATTCATCTGTTTCTCTCATTGGTGTTTCTCCACTTAGAGATGCCAATCAAAGTGTGAGAAAACAGGATGTCATGAGGTTGGAAACCACAGAGCAGCCTGACTGTCATGCACGATGGCCCAGCTGAGAGTGTGTATCTATAATATACACAGTACTTCTATTTTTACTTTCAGTACTTGAGTAGAAATTTTTACAATACTTCTACTTGCAATACTCAAGTACAAAACATTTTGAATATTTTAGTACTTCCACTTAAGTATGGTTTTTAAAGTCCACTTCAACTTCTACTCAAGTCACTGTTTTGATATGGTACTTTTACTTCTACTCCACTCCTCTACTCCAGTACTTTACACAACTCTGTTTTCTGGACACTGTTAGAAAATGTATCCTATGTAAGTTTTTGTTTAACAACTTATTTTTGTTAGCCTAGATGCTCCTTGTGGCAGCAAATAGTATTTGCGACCAGGATGAGTTTACTCAATTGTCGTTGTTTTGCAAAGCTGAAAATCGAAATGGTATTTGGCTAATCAAACCCTGGGATTGGATTCCAGAGATGGATACCCTCTGGAACTACACCCTCAACCATCACAGCCCTATCTACATCTTTTGTGTTGTCTACATCTTCAGCGCTTTGAGTGGCCTTTTGGTTGATAAATGCACTACACATAAAATTAGCTTTGCACTCCATTATGGACTTTTCCGTCACTTTGACTACGTAACCTTTTCATTGCTCTGATTGGTTGTAGTGCAGGCAACTTAACAGATAACTCTTTAACCTGCCCACACTGCAAATCATGTTGTGCCAGACCCTAGAACAGCTCCTTGATGTACAGGATTGGGTTGCTAAACCATATGTCTTTTAGGGCCAAACTAAAATGTAGCCTAATAGGGAGAATTATGAAGCATTTGCACCAAAGATTCTCGAGCAGAGCTCTCTAGATTCTTTGATTTGAACCCATATCCAACTTAATATAGAGAAATTATCATAAATGCTAATCGGTATATTTTGCCATGCAAACAAATCCAAATGTACTTGCATGAGTTTAGGGCACTGTTATAAAAATGTGATGTAAAAAAAGAGATTGCATTGGGGGCAGATTGCATGGGAAAATATCCTTCTGTATTAACCTTTGCCGTAACTACCCAAAGACAACAATAGACTCCAAGGCATTTTGCAGGTCATATAACAGGTGAAACTCTACACATCAGTGATCCCTCTTTGAGTGTATGTGTGTGTGTGTGTGTGTGTGTGTGTGTGTGTGTGTGTGTGTGTGTGTCAGTCTCCCCTGGTGCTCCCGCCTGCTAGCCAGTGCCGTTTACATAGAGAGATGACATCAGTTTGCTTTTCCTCCCTCCCCCTTTGTGATGTCAAAGACAGCCTCCTGCCATCGTATCCAAGGGATATAAGAGTCAGTTGTTTTCCTCCTCGCTACGAGCATCACCACACCCTTAGGACAGGTTGCCTACCTCTGCAGCAGCCACTGAACTGCCTGTTCTCCTGCTAAGACATTTACTCTACCAGCATCTCTTGTTGGACAGTCAAACATTTTCTGGAGTTTGTATCTGCATCACAGCTGGGAAGGCATCATGTCCATGGGATTAGAGATTGGAGGCATTGCCCTGGGAGTCATCGGATGGATCATAGCCATCGTGTCCTGCGCCCTGCCTATGTGGAAGGTCTCGGCATTCGTTGGGGCCAACATTGTGACTGCACAGACCATGTGGCAGGGCCTGTGGATGAACTGCGTGGTCCAGAGCACTGGTCAGATGCAGTGTAAAATCTACGACTCCATGCTGGCCTTGGGCTCAGACCTGCAGGCGGCCCGCGCCATGACGATCATCTCCATCATCCTTGGTGTGCTTGGCCTCCTCATTTCCATCATGGGTGCCAAGTGCACCAACTGCATTGAGGAAGAAGCCGCCAAGGCCAAGACCATGATTGTCTCTGGCATCATGTTCATCCTGGCTGGAATTCTGGTGCTCATCCCTGTGTCGTGGTCAGCCAACGTCACCATCAGAGACTTCTACAACCCTCTGGTGCCGCAAGCTCAACGCTGGGAGCTGGGCGCTGCTCTGTACATCGGCTGGGCCGCAGCCGCGCTTCTGCTTTTTGGTGGGGCAATGCTCTGCTGCACCTGTCCTCCTAAAGAGACCAGGTACAAGCCCCCCAAGATGGGTTACACTGCCCCCAAGTCAACCAGTGGAACTGGATACAACATGAGGGATTATGTGTAGAAAACAACAGCAAAAAAGAATCTTGCGTCTGTTTCTTTTCCCTGTGTTTTTGCACTGTTTTTTTTAATTACTTTTGCGCTTTTGGAGGAGTTATAGCATGATGTTCTGAGGTAAAATATTATTTTTTTTTATTGATTTTATTCATGCTGTTAAAATGCAACTTTGTTATTTTTATTTAGCACATATGCAGCATTTCTAACTAAAGGGAAATGAAAAGGTTAAAGTAATTGTTGAGAAAATTAATCTTTACTTTCATATGTCAATGTACTTTGTTTAAACCCAGGCTACTATTAGACTGGAGTGGCAAGTTTTACATAAATTTGTTTAGGAAAATCCTGACCAGGAAAAAAACACTGAGGACGAAACCCAAATATCTAACCGAAACTATACTATCGGGTCTATCCATCCCCATCAGGGATTGAAAAAAGTTGTTGCCTTTGGGACCAATTACAGTCACAACAAATGACAAAAACATTTCAAGTTAAATTTTTTTGTATATTTTTTAAATTTATATTATTTTCTACTTCACCTAATTTAAATGTCTACAATATTTGCTGCATCCTACATTGACTGATAAATAATTTGAGTACTGCACTATTGTTTTAAACCTCTATCCTAAACCCACTTGCTTTTTTAGTTGTTCTTTAGTTTTATATAAGTTTATACTCATTTGTAAATAGAGACTCCTTGAGTGATGAGTTATATTATTTGTGAAGGCTCATTGTGTTTGTTTGCTCATGCTTTAATTTGCTTAAGCCCTGGGACTTGGGTGGCCTACTACTCCTTCATTTAGTCACTTTAGCACACAAAACTGTCTGATGTTTGCTAGAGGTGGTGGCCATTGAGGCGAGTGACTTTGCCTTGTCACTGTTTGAGCAAAAGGGAGAAGGACTGAGAACACAAACACATTGAACAGTAGGCTCCATCAGTGCATAGTCCTCAACGTGGACTTACAGAGGCTCAGATTACAGACCCGGCTGCTTCACAGGCATTGCATTTACATCCAAAGAGCATTTAGTGGCCAAATGTTTTGGGGTTTTCAAATTAAAAAGTAAACTTGTTTTGATTTAGCCTAAAGACAAAGAGTTTGTTTTATAAGATCAATGCTTTTAAACTGTGCAGTTGTGAAAATGTTCTGGTATTACACAGTTGATTTTCTTCTATTGTTTTGAGACTGTAAGAGATTTTGGTATAGTCAAACTGACACTTCAACGGGAGTGTGATGCTCCCACGCTCACCTGGAATTATGAATTAAATGGATAAATAAAAGCTAATTGATCAATTCTTGTGCTTTGAATGTGTTTTAGAAAATGAAAAAATGTAACCTGAAATCATTGAGCGAAAGTGAATCATTACATTTATACTGTGTAACACAAGTACAAATTCATCATGACAGTCTGACCACAGACTGAAAAAAAATTTTCCAAGCTTTTTTGATTGTGCATTAGGAAGGTGTGGTGCAAGCTACTTGCATCACAAATTGTCGGATTGTTTAAAAACTATTCACTATGTGTACAATAATGCGTGATGTTTATTGTTTATTCAATTCAATTGAATGAATTGAATGGAATTTATTGTCTAGTTTATGTATTGTTGTTGTATGCAAAAAGTAAACACACTTCTTTTATGAGAAGTGGTTTCACTTCACATGCCACCAAGTTCCTCCTTTCCATCTTTTGTGTGTGACACCAAAACTTGGCATGGAGGAAAATGTCTTTTGAAATCCCCTTAGGTTAGAGAAGACCAGAAAAAAAGTGCATTTAGGGAACAATCCATGTTCCTACCTGTGACAAAAATGGGAAGTTGAACCAAACAAACAGCAGCAAGTATCCCTTTGAGCTATAGTACATTCTTCCAATTTATAAAGAACTTCTGACATGTACACTGACATCTTGGACCAGATTGGACTTGTTTTACACCTCAGCTTATCACTGTGCCTTATCTGGACCACAGATTTGTTGTGCAGACAGACATAACAAATTTGTTCAGACAAGTTTAACATCATGTAGAATCGGGTGTCAAGTATGTTTGTTTTTGTTTTTATACTTTATAGTCTGCACCACGGAGAATGAATGGCGGAACCACCCAATCAAAGTTAATAGTTTATTGTTTTATGTAAATGGTTGTTTACCAAATATAGTGTAATTCACATGCAGTGACATTAGTGTTAATGAGTCTGTCAACTGTTAAGCAGTCTTGGGGACCGAAAATGTCAACCTTGCTGTGCTACCTGTTTACCAGAGGATAAATTGCCTTGGCAGGGTGGCTATAGACCGTCTTTGCACAATTCCTAGGAAAAATGTCCACAAAGAAACTATAACTATAATGAACACAACCCCAAAAAATGAGACTGGAAAAAACAATGAGGTCAAACTAATTTAGCGCAGCTGTCCTTGTCACTATGGAGACTGTTTACCATGCATCCTCTGCTACTTCCATGGAAACCTTGTCCCTTGACACCTTTGCCCCTTTTAATGAATAAAGATTACCACCCCTTCACTTGAAGATATAGCTTTGTAAATCGTTGTCAATGTTAAACCCTTTGAAACCAATTTCTTATTCAAAAAAAAAACTGGGAGCCCTACAAACGCTGACATGCTGACATGGGCATGGTGGGATTTTTACCTAGCATCAGCATTAAACATAAGGAAGCTTCACTTGTAGCTTCATTTAAACAACTGTACTTGATATTTTCATTTACAAGAAAAATCTGTTCACTACACTTCCTTCAAAGATTTTAAATACATCTATTTTGCCTCTTGAAGGTTTCCAATTTAGGTCTGAAGAGCTTTGTTGATTTGCCTTTGTTATTATCAGTGTTTTCTGACAGAATTGACAGTGTGGTGTGAGCCTCTTAGGAAGTGTGCACTTATTACTTGGCCACCAGGTGACACCAGTCGTGTGTGTGTGTGTGTGTGTGTGTGTGTGTGTGTGTGCTGTATAAGGAAGATGACCCCAAAACTCAACAAAACAGGGAACCTAATTTAAAAGTCAAAATAATTTCAAGTGAAGATTCAGTTTTTAGAAGCAAAATGTGTTTAAGGAAATGCAACATAAAACTGCTCTCAGAAAGATCTCTTTGGCGGCAAGCAGTAAAGTATGACTTCCCCACCAAGAGGAAAATATTTCCTTTTAGATGTTTGTATTTCAAAGACAAATCAGGTCATAAATAGCACTATTTTTTCCTTTACTCTCCTTTTGAGCAACATTCAGATTTCAGTAAGGTGTTAATATCTAAACACGTGACTGACTGTCTACAAATATGTGCTTTATTTTGTATTTTCAAAACTATATGGTTCCTGAAATACTGTACACGTCCTTTGTAGATGTGGAAACAGAAAGGGTGAAGGGGGCTGAATTGGCACAGCAGACAAGGAACTGTTGTGATTACACTGAATGTTTATGATTGCACATTATTGGAACTTTATCTGTCCAGACAAATATATAAAATATAGAACCCTATAAATTAACTGAGGTGGAGAATGGAGAATTAATAAATAATACGGTACCAGTGTGAAGATAGGGGAGCGGATGCTGGCTGTTAGTCGGAGCAGGTTTGGCCACAAAAATCAGAGTCAGTGAGTAAATATGGACAATGTTATTATTTTCAGGCTTGAAAAATGAGAATCAAGTTAGAAGTGTCCATATGCAGTACTTCAAAAATGGTATTAGAATTATGAAGAGAAAAAGAAGATAAGAAAGAAGATAAGAATCCAATATATATATATATATATATATATATATATATATATACAGTACAGACCAAAAGTATGGACACACCCCCTCATTCAATGCAATTCATTTATTTCCAGGACAATTTATATCGTAGATTCTCACTAAAGGCATCAAAATTATGAATGAACACATATGAAATTATGTGCTTAACAAAAAAAGTGTGAGATTATGACAAATTTTTGGACCTGAACCCGATCAAGATGGTTTGGGGTGAGCTGGACCGCAGAGTGAAGGCAAAAGAGCCGACAAGTTCTTAGCATCTCTGGGAATGAATAACTCTTCAAGACAGTTGGAAAAACATTTCAGGTGACTACCTCTTGAAGCTCATCCAAAAAATAAAAAGAGGACAAAGCACTTATCAAAACAAAAAATGAATACTTCGATGAAACAAGAGTATAAAACATGTTTTCAGTTATCTCACACTTTTTTATTAAGTACATAATGCCACGTGTCCATTCATAAGTTTGTTTATTTTGTAGATTGTCACTGAAGGCAACAGTCATGAAAATAAAGTAAATAATTTAATGGGAAAGTGTGTCCAAACTTTTGGTCTGTACTGTATATATATATATATATAATCATAAGTCAAAAAGTCAAACCTCTAAATCGCAGAGGGCAATGCGCAATAACTCTCAGTGCTCAGTGTTCTCACGACAAAACATTCAAGACAAAAGTCAAGACTAAAGACATGTGACCTAGACAAGCACTTCTACAAAATGAAGCCACCATTTACAAACTTGACAATCAATTAACACAAAAAGAATAAAGAGACGCTAAGACATGAGCACATGATTCTTCAAATATAAATAAACAGATTTACCAAATAATCTCAACAAAATATTTCATCCTAGCACATGAAAAGATTTAACACAAAGGTGGTTTGATCAAGGCCACCCAAGTCATCCCCATGGCCAATAGCTAGATGAACTAATCCAATTAAGCATGGAACCAATTAATACTGCACCCTTTTGCTGCCGGACAGAAGCTTCCAAATTGAAGACTGTAACAAAAAATGTATACTAAAACTAAAACTAATCATTTTATGCCAAACACTATTTTGAACCCAAGTTGTCAACTCACTTAAGTACAATAAATGTTTGTTGCATAATATAGTAGTCTTGCATATTTCTTTTACAACATCACATTTGTGAAAGCACCAGTCCAATGTACAAGAATATTTGTGTGCGCATTTGTGTAGACCAGTCTCTTGAGGTTTTTTATCTGTGAGGTTGCTTCACGACCGTCACAACCAGGATTATTTTAGTTATGATGAATGACCTGAACACAAGGGGTGCTGGTTGCAGTATTGGCAGAAACAGTAAGGTGGTGTTCTTCAACATTTCTGAACTGCCGCAGCCCGCCTTGGTTGAGGACCATGCAAAAGTACAAGATTGGATTGACACAGCTGTGGAAGTAAGCCAGACCCTTAGACAGTGTCAGGCTTACTTTGATTGCATGGCTCTCCCTGTCTAACACTTTGACCAGCCGGAGGCAGTGGTAGGGTGCCCAACACAGGAAGAAGGCCACAACTAGGACAATGAGCATCCTTAAAGGACGAGATTTTCCCTTGAGTCGCGTGCGGCGGATCCCTACAGCTGCCAGCACAGAGCAGCACAGGATGACCAGGAAAGGGAGCAGAAAACCAAACAAGAGTCGGATGATTAAGAGGGGGATCTTGGCTGCATCCCCACCCTCTCCCTAAAAGAGCACATATACAGTGTTAGGTTTTGTGGAACAGGATAGGCTAACACACACAATTTTCAAAATTACGTAAATGTTATCTTGAGTTAGAATGAATAAAAGCCATTTGCCTGACATTTCCATTCTTTTAAGGAAAATATCCAGTGTAAATCAATATTGGTAGGAATGAGAACATATGGTAGAGCAAATACCAAATAGTGACTTTTATCAGAGACACTTATATAGGAGGAAACAAATCACTTCAGAAGTCCTCCCATTGAAATGCACTACGGCCGTTTGTAACGCAAACATGGCGGAGTAGAGAAACTGGAAGTCCTGCCTTACGGTGGAAATAGCCAATCGCGTTCCTGAACGCTGTATGACTGACGGTTAGCTTCTTTGTTTACTACCTCCGTCTCTATGGTCATAGCTGAGTCAGCGATTGTCAGCGCAGGTGCAGTAAGCAAATTGCCGTTTTAAATAACGTCTTTTTTAGCTTTGTTTTAGCGTCTGTCTGGTAGATTTTGGCACTGTTCAACTCATCCCGTCAGCTACAGCAAACCCATGGCATGGGAGTTGAAGGTTCTAACCACTGAGCTTAAAAGTCCTGTCTTCCAACTCAGCGGTTATACGCGTTCTTGAAGGATAGTGTTGTGAAGATTTACACATACTAGCTTGCATCCTTTACACTTTCAGCTATTTGTTATGTTGTTTAAACTGTCTGATGTTAATATTGCTGTCAAATGCAATATTGAGGACTATTTATATTGATAACTGTTAGCTTTGTTAGCTTGCTAACTGGCCATCTTCATCACCGTTGTAAATGTAGTTAACTTTAGCTTGCTAAACTGAGCTAATCAGACTTGAGTTGTTCCAGCCTATAATTATGACACAATAGAGACATTTGTATCTGGAATGATCAAATCTTTGAAAAAAAAACTAAGCAAGAAAACAGATCATGTCTTACAAATCATATCTTATGTATTTTATTCAGTTTTGCTTGGCGATCTATTGGGATTGACAGCAATGCTTCCTCACTCACTTGCATCGGCCCGACCCTTACATTTTGTAGGCGTTAATCAGACTTGCCCATCTGTATCTATAGTCATTAGAATCAGTGTTGTTAACTTGGTCGTTGCACAATCCTACTGGTTGCAGTTTGTAAACCACTGATTCCCCCCTGGATTGATCAATCAATCATTTGTGGCCAGACTATAAATTATGTTAGAGACTTATAAAGTCTTATAAGACTTATCTTTCCTATACATTATGTTATTTGGCTTGTCAGGATAACAATAGAAAATTGTTGAAATGAAAAGCTTTTTTAAGTATGTTCACTGCAGAAAGTGAGTAAATTCTGGGTGTTGGGTGATCTGCAGGCTTCCGACCTTTAAACCGCACTTGAGGTTGTTTTTGCCCGTGTAGACACTCCAGTAGATGAAGTATGGCGCACTCATGGCTGATGCCACCACCCACACCACCACACTGATGACTCGTGCAACACAGACGGTGCGATGCTGCTTGGTGAAGACGGGCCTCCACACACACAGCACCCGGTCCAGACTGATGACAGACAGCAGGAACACACTGCAGAACATGTTGGCGTATTTGAAGAAGCCAATGAACTTGCAGAGAAAGACACCGAATGGCCAGTCACCTAAAAGTTTCTGGACCAGAGATATGGCACGGGTCAAGCAGAATATCAGGTCAGCAATAGCCAGGTTCACTAGCCAGACGTTGGTGACTTTGGCCCGCAGGCGGATGCCAGCAACCCAGATGACCACAGAGTTGCCAATGGTTCCCAGGACAACAGTGATGACATAGAGCACTATGGTGATTTTGACTGTAACACCATCAATGTCCACGGCTGTCTTCTCACCCCCAGAGGAGGAATTGATCAGTAGAGGCTGTGGGAGTGAGATGTTGCAGGCCATTCTGCAGGAACACAGACAGGGGAAGGGTGGGGAAGATGGCCAATGATGAAGATGGACTTTTTAAGGATGTTATGTACTGTATGCATTCCAAATTTTTTGTGCTCCATGTAAACCCAATGTTTTAAGCACACTTAAAAAACAAACCATGTTTTAATAATTAACCTCACCCATATTAACTCTTGTGTGCATCAACTATGTTCTCTAGTCGTCTAGTTCACATGTAGAGACCCCAATAATATTTTGTACAAAGTGTTATGCAATTAGCCTTGTGTTTCAAAAACAGTATTTTAAGTATCTGCCCAGTTGCTCTGGGTTCATTTATTGAACACCACTGGGTAGCTTTGGGCATAATCATGTCATTGACTGAGTGTTTGAGTTGTGTATATGCAGACATGCAGCCTACTATGAAGTCCACTTTCACTTTAACATAATTGAGCTTATAATGTCCTTATACCACACATGTCAAACACAAGGCCCGGGGGCCAGATCCAGCCCGTGATGAAATTTTATCTGGCCCCCCAAAAAATATCTAATTTCTATTAGAACTGGCCCACCAGTACTTGACAAACTACAAGTACCACAATACGTCGCCACTGCGCTGGCATCATGTCAATCAAGGCTGTGAGCCCAGGCCCCTGGTTCCCACTTTAGCCTAAATACCTACTCTATTCATTAAACAGAAGCCTGTTTGTGATGTCATGTTGTCCAGTGCTAAATGTTTTATTACTTTGCTTGCTTAAAAATGGCAAAACGAAAGGTGGACTTGGAAAATAGAGGCTTTCAGCAGAGGTGGGAGGTTGAGCACATGCCCAGACAGCAAAATGCCCTAATTTGCCTATGCTACCCGCGTGTAGGCCAAAGACAACTTTCAGATTTGTATGTGTTAAAATTAAGTTCATAATAAATGCTGAACATGTTTGGCCCCCGACTTGGACCCGTTTTTTGCATTTCGGCCCACTGTGTATTTGAGTTTGACACTCCTGCCTTATACTGTAGATTTTTTTTACCATCAATATCCCACATGCTAGACTTTGGTCATTACTTCCTCTTTCAATGTGTTCAAACAAGTTTCCCCTTTACAAACAAGGGAACTCAATTACTTTGCAAAAAAAAACTAATTTCTCAGCCTAGCTCATGTTCTTCAATATGTCATCCAATTTGGGTAACACTTTTGGGTACATTCTGTGTAAGAGTTGAGCTGCCAGTACTGTGATATCTTTTCAGGCATGTTCTTTTTGTTGTCTCTGTTGAAGCCTAGAGTTGCTGCATACAGCATGTGCAAGACATCTGGAGAGGCAGATTGATGAAATCAAATGGCAGGGCCTGTGGACATGCATAAGCCCTCATTGGAAAGTAAAAGTGAATGAACTCTTGTGGGATTTTTTTAATGTTAGTTGAGATCAAGTAAGGCTAAAGAACAAACTCTCTTGGGCAAACAGGTCAAAACATGGCCTCCATAAAACAGCGTTGTTTGAAAGGAATGGAGAGAGCATTGTTGTTGTGTGTATGGTTGTGTGAGAGTAGGTTTCTTTGTGTCTTAATTTTTTTTTCTGTATTCTTTTTTCCTTCCTGTCTCTTATTTGTCCTTTTCTTTTCTTTTGTAAGGACCCCCTCAAAAATTAAATATGCTATCTCAATTGGCTATCCTTTAAATAAAGAATGAAGAAAGAATGTTGTTTAGGAGACAGAAATGGAAAGTGCATCATATTGAATCGATATTTAAATAACCTAAGAGATGTTGTTGACACCAAAGACATCTAGAATTTTTGGAACATCTTGTAACATTAATTCTCCCCTGAAATCTCAATGACCTGCATTGTTCTGAGAAACTTGACTTCCTGCCATCTTTTTTCTTGATATTTTTGAAAATCAGCACTCTCATAAGGGAAATGTTTTCACTCTTATCAGATCGGACTTGTTTCTATGTACCCTTATAGGTGCATCTCAAAACTGCACTGAATTGGAGATTTTCTGGTTGCTCTGAGTCTGAGCTGTGTCGCCTGTTCACAGCTGCAAATGTGCCATCTCATCCATGGCTACTCTTGGCCTGCTGTGTCAGTTCCTCTGCAGAACAACCCATGTGCAGTGTGGCAGTGGTAAGACACAGTATAATGGTTTCACTTGAAACCTACAGTATACTGCCTACCTCTTAATCTTGCCACCTCCAGAAAAAATCTAACGTCCTGTCATTTGTCTTTGTGGAAACTGCATTGTCCTGTTCAGTCCAGCTCTGCACCTACACACTCACAACACCAGTAACTAGTTGCTAGCGAGTGAGTTTCAAATCCAAGGGTGCTAGTTTCAGTCGCATGTCTCTTAGTGTGTTGGAGAGAGGTTAAATAAACTAATGGACTGACTGTGCAGCTATTGACCAGCTGGCTGGCTACCCATTACATTTGTCTCAGGAAATAAATAAGACCTTACCAAATTTCGGTTTTTCATCTCATTTTCTCTGCCTTGTTCTCTTAATGGAGAGAGATATGAGTATATTGATAGGCCTATGGTTGTGGATAATAATTTAAATTAGGAGTAGGCTATGAGTCACTGACAGGATTTTAGATTCTGAATTATTTCTCCTTAAATTCCTATTGGAATACAGAACTTAAGTTGAAATGAATGCAATTAATGCCTTTGTTGTTTCTGAAAGACAAATATCAGACCGACAGCTTCCTCAATTTAAATTTTGAAGGAAATAGCAACTCAGTGAAGACAGCTCACTCACACTCAAAACTGTGTGGAAGAAATTCACTCAATATATTTACATTTACATTTATGCATTTAGCAGACGCTTTTATCCAAAGCGACTTACACAAGAGGATTAACAATTAAGCTACATATACTCTAACTGAAATATTTATGAATAAGTATGTGGCAGCTTTCTCCTTGAAACGTCTTTCTTTCTCCCGAAACGTTATTGATGACGTTAAAGTTTCCTTCAGTTGCTGCCTGACCTGCCGGATGAACCATCGCCTACTGTGCCCCCTGTCTCTGAAGACATGCCCGGTTGCTTCATAGGAGCCTGCCTCTACCACCCACGGACTGATGACTGATTGACTCTTTTATGATTTTGTCTATGTCTTTTGTGTTTGTCTCCGTCAAGCGCTTTGGGTGGCCTTCCGGTCGATAAATGCGCTATATAAATAAATTTTACTTTACTTTACTTTACTTTACTTTGAAACATGCCATTCAGTTAACAGACAGTTTTAGGATGTAATAGAACCTTTAGATGTCACTGCTGAGCTGCTTCGAGAGAAGATTCACTCTGGAATTGCTATTGTTTATCATTGTGTTGAAGTGAAATGATGCCTACCTGCCAGAATGTACTGGACTCACCTAAGAGCACTGCAGATTTAGAGTGTCCAGTGTGTTCATCTCATGTTTAACTGACCTCAGGACGGAGGAGCTCTTTCTCTTTCACTCACCCTCTCTCTTCTCTCACTGAGGTTGATGGAGAGACGGCTACTTGTGTATACACACACAGGAAGTGATCTGCATTTTGTGTTTAATTTTTCATTGGCTTGTCCATGACAGAGAAACAATCTTCACAAAAGAACAATTGACAATAATGAAGTAAGTCGCCAATTTAGAAAGGTGTGATAGAGCATCAACAAACTAATTCAGCATTTGATTAGTGACTACTGTGTATAGGAAGGAAATAAGTGGTGGTGG
Organism: Sardinella longiceps; assembly: GCA_027497455.2. NCBI lineage: Eukaryota > Metazoa > Chordata > Actinopteri > Clupeiformes > Clupeidae > Sardinella > Sardinella longiceps. Next base: position 27,860 of record JAODXP020005509.1, on the reverse strand, counting down.
TTGTAGTAGCCCTCAAAAACGTCTTACTGTTTACAGAACTATGTAGTTCTTCTAGTTTAATGTGTCCCATAACATCAAATCCACTGGCCATGTCAGGAGAGGGTTAGTTAATTCAGATTGGAGCAAGTCATTATTTCAAAATGCACATTCATCTCTTAACAACTGTAAATGAGTCAAATATTACTTGTGTTTGTCATGCAATCCCTAAATAAAAATGCAACCTGTTTACTTTTTTAAATTTATTTTTTAAAGATATAGGCCTAATGTTTTAGAACCGGTCATTATAACAGACAATACTCACTAGTCTTGTTAAAATGTTCCTTAAATCCTACTCTGGCGTCCGTTTCCTAAATGCATAGGGGAATTTTATTGCAACTTTTGGGACACAGACCTCTGTGTAGTTCTTGCATTTCTTTGCATCCCCTGTCTTCAGATTTTCCCTGAAGCCACACCTCCAGAGTATAGGAACGAATAGGGAGGGACAAACGATAGTTGGGTTTGACAGGCCTATCACCATCCAATAATTTTTGCTGGTTCTTTAAAATGATTGGATGTTGTTTTTCCTGTATTCCTGTATTTAATTGTTTTCAATTGAGGTGTGAATGTCATTTTAAGCAATAGGCTATAGTAAAAAGTGCTCCAGGAAAGCATCACATACCCCACCTTTAACTCAAAAGATTTGACCTAATAATACACAGGATGTCCTTTTACAAACCAAGAGGTGACGTTTTTTTTTTTTTTTTTCATCACAGTTAGCCATGTTTGTGGCTAACCCTAACCCTGCCAATCTGTAAAGTGCTAAACTTTTCAGTGTAACCATTTCAACAATATTAAAATCAATACAGGCATTGAATGACTTAAGAAACTAAACACAGGTGGACCTCGTTGCTCCACTGCTGACTCTAAGATGGACGTTTTCTTCAACTTTTCTGAACTGCCGCAGCCAGCCTTGGTTTAGGCCCATGCAGAAGTACAGCACTGGATTGACACAGCTGTTGAAATGAGCCAGACCCTTGGACAGTTTCAGGCCCACTTTGACCGCCTTGCTCTTATTCTCAAGCTCTTTCGCTAGACGGAGGCAATGGTAGGGTGCCCAGCACAGGAAGAAGGCCACAACTAGGACAATGAGCATCCTCAAAGGACAAGATTTTCCCTTGAGACGCGTGCGGCGGATCCCTACGGCTACCAGCACAGAGCAGCACAGGATGACCAGGAAAGGGAGCAGGAAACCAAACAAGAGACGGATGATGCCAAGGGCCAGCTTGGCTGTGTCTCCAAAGTTTCCCTACAGTGAAAAACAAGACAAGAATTAATTACGCTGTAATTTGCTTTTGGGTTTGTTGAAGTGATAGTAGGGTTTAAACTTATCCTTGATTTATTTTAACAAATAAGCCCTTAAATCAGGACATGAAGTACTTTGAAAGAACAAACCTTAACCCAACATTGCCACACTTGAGATAGTTTTTGTCCAGGAAGACCTGTCGATAGGTGGAGTATGGTGCACTCAAGGCTGATGCCACCACCCACACCACCACACTGATGACTCGTGCAACACAGACGGTGCGATGCTGCTTGGTGAAGACGGGCCTCCACACACACAGCACCCGGTCCAGACTGATGACAGACAGCAGGAAGACACTGCAGAACATGTTGGCGTATTTGAAGAAGCCATTGAACTTGCAGAGAAAGACACCGAATGGCCAGTCACCTAAAATTTTCTGGACCAGAGCTATGGCACGGGTCAAGCAGAATATCAGGTCAGCAATAGCCAGGTTCACTATCCAGACGTTGGTGACTTTGGCCCGCAGGCGGATGCCAGCAACCCAGATGACCACAGAGTTACCAATGGTTCCCAGGACAACAGTGATGACATAGAGCACTATGGTGATTTTGTCTGTAACACCATCAATGTCCACGGCTGTCTTCTCACCCTCAGAGGAGGAATTGATCAGTAGAGGCTGTGGGAGTGAGATGTTGGAGGCCATTCTGCAGGATCACAGACAGGGGAAGGGTGGGGAAGATGGCCAATGGTGAAGATGGACTTTTTAAGGATGTTAGGTATGCACTCCATAATTTTGTAAATGTAAGCTGCATCACGTATAAACCCTAGCCTGATTTGATCTTCTTCTTGCAAAGTGTCTGAAACATCTCCATTAGCAATCATTTCATCTCTAGAGGGAGCTATGTGCTACGTAATGTTTTGACAAATTTTGCTACAATTTGTTGAAGACGCATATAAAAAATGTTTTGTTACCTTAAAGGATAAATTCTCTACCGCGGAGCAGTATTTCTCGACATGCCAAATGACTGACAAAAAAAACATCTTGTTGAGACTTGTCGTGGTAATGTCTCTAAATTTGCACACAGGCCTAGTCGCTTGATTTTCTGTAATAAATGCATGAAGGCTACTTCAGAAAACCCATAGGCTACCGGCGGTGGCATCAGTTACACTTTTAAAATGTAACAGTGTAGCGTGAGAGGGAGAATGCCTGTTGCGGGCTATCTAATTTGTAGCGTTAAGGGGGCATTGTGAGTGCACTCTATGGACCGGCGGAATCTTTAGTTGCATTTTATTTACCCAGCAATTTGTACAAATACGCATAGTCAATTACAATAATTCAGCAAGATAGATTTGGCCAAAAGTGGGCCCCAGTCAGCCATGGGCCCAGACGCTCCCTCTGCTCCCCCGCTCGCTCTGCTGTAGAATGCTCTGGTAGGGCTGCACTGACTCTACAGTAGAGTAGCTTATTAAAATCTGCTTTACCTATTCTGGAACACTAAAAAGCTTAAATTATCTCCTACCAGGCGTTTTATACAGGGGTGTGAAACAAATACATATTATGAAAAAAATAAATAAATTCTTCACTAACATGAATAAACTCTATTACACCATTGAAATTAAATTACTGAAAGTAAAAATGGGTGTAATAGGGCCCCTTTAACTCGAGGTTAGTGATATCTGGGAACAATATAGTAGCTTCAGTTTCTTGCTCTGTTTGCTGAATTTGGCCCGCACAGATCTGTGTCAGTGAAAACTAAACTGCATTGTAGTCTCCCTAACTATGTGGAGGAACAAAATGAAATGACCGGAGCCAGTAAACGGCGTACGCCTGGCTATATAAACCCCAGGTCAGTGTTTTACACAAATGTTCAAAACAAACAAACCATGTATTAAAGCGTAGCACCGGAGTAAGTTTAAGCATAGCCCTGTTGCACAAGCTTTCTAACAGCACAGCTTGGCCCTTTTTAAATCTATGCACCAACAGAAGATCCCTAACTTATGGAAGAAGTCTACTATAGTCACTGTTGCAAAGAACACCCACTCTAATGATTTAAATTACTATATCCATAGCCCTGGCCCCTGACGAAAATGATTTGATTAAAAGAGACTTGCAATTAAAAACAGACTGCCTCCTCAAGCCACTACTGTTTGCATACTCAACAGACTGAACAGAGGCTCACGATGCAACTGTAACATTACTTAACCCTTTCATGCATGGTGTCCACTACAGTGGACGCATATTCAACCACTATTTTAATATTAACTTCAAATTCATTCAGGGGGCTCTCCCAAGCCTTTACTTTTTGGTTGTATGGTCACTGTCTTTATTGTTAATTGATACCATGAGATATTACACCACAAATCCAATATAGGGGATAAAAGAGTACATAAATATGTCTAGATTATCTCTCTTAATACTTTTATTTTTAGAACATACATACATTTTTAGAAAAACATATTTTTTGATAAGTTTATTAATGAGGCATCATTTCCCAAAGTTTCATCAACATACCATTTTTACTTTCTTTTTTTATGAGCGGACACAGAACAGGTGTCAAGTGTCCATTGTAGTGGACACCATGCATGAAAGGGGTCGAAAAGTGGTCAAAAAGTGTACACTGTAGTGGACACCGCGCATGAAAGGTTATATTTTGACAATGTTTTTTGGAGAGCCCGGCCCAGTTTGTTAAATACACATGAAATAAATCATAGTATGGTATATTTGCCCCACCTTTTCACTAATAGATCAACTGGATCTCCACAGGGGTGTGACTTTCACTCCTCTTCATTTTATACTCCAACAACTGTCACTCTTATTTTGATGACCGACATATTGTGAAGCTTGCTGACGCTACAGTCATTGTGAGTCTACTGAACAATAAGGAAACTTCACATGCTGATGGTCACTTATCACTTCTCATTGCGGTGTCAGGAAGTCTTGAACTTGAACTGAACTGAATGTCTCAAAGACAAAGAACATGTATACAGTAGATTTTAGGCGTAATGTCAGTAACACAGGAGAGACCACTATAAATAAACGAATGAATGGATGGATGTTTAAAGAGTATACTGTAAATACTTGGGATCTATTATTGATAAGTTTTGTTTTCAGCCAATACTTATGTGTGTTGCAAGAAAGGCCAGCAGTGGCTGTATTGCCTTTGAAAGACGGGCAAGTTTAATGTGGTGGACAAGACCTTGATGAGCCTTTTCTATAAGTTTAGTTAGTGATCACCTTCTCTATAATCTGTTGGTATGGGCTCACTTCCGTAAGGCAGAAAAACTCTCTCCAGGATAGTTAATGTGAGAAGCTGTATCATTGGCTCTAAGCCGAAAGGCCTAGAGGAACTACCTGAAGCAGATGCTAAATAGGGTTGAATCTATTCTGTGAAATAATTCTTATCCCTTATAGGCTAAATTCCGTATGTTGTCACCCGGATCCGGCTTAAAACTTCCACAATTCAACAAATACAAACATTCTTTTGTTCCTGCAGCCTTACTCTTAAAGGAATACCCGTTTGATGAAAATTGATTATTCACCCCCTACTTGGAGTTACGTTTGTGGGTAAAGGCAGTACAGGCATTTTCCTTTGCTTTAGCTTAACATATGCTCTGAAATGTCATGTAGCCAGATAGCAACATTTTTGCAACCTTTAGCAACAATTCTTTGGCAACATTACATTCCAATGCGTATGCTAATGTAAAGCTAAAATCGGGTTTGCCAGACTAGGAAAATGCAAAATGCCTTTACCCACATATGTAACTCCAGATAAAACTGTGAATGATCCAATTTTATAAAAAGGTGCAGTATTCCTTTAAATTCAACAATGACTTGCGCTTACACTTTTGCATATGTTTCCATTATTATTGCCTATCACTATTTATTGCTTGTATAGTATTTTTAGTGTGTTTATATTTGTGGCTGTGTTTGTACTGATTACTGTTACTATCTACTGCACAATAAATAGCCCCATCTACTCAGTAATTTGAACTTGAAGATGATTTTAAATTCTGAATTATTTTTCCTTAAATTCCTATTGGAAGAAAAAGAATACAGTAATTAATGCCTGTTTGTTTCTGAAAGTGAAATGATGCCTACCTGCCAGACTGTACTGGACTCCCCTAACAGCACTTGCAGATTCAGAGTCTCCAGTATGTTCATCTCATGTTTAACTGACCTCAGGACGGAGAAGCTCTTTCTCTTTCACACACACTCTCTTTATGGAGGTTAATGGAGGGACGGCTGCAAAACAACCTGCACACACACTTTTGTACACACACACACACACACACACACACACACACACACACACACACACACACACACACACACACACACACACACACAGGAAGTCATCTTCATTTTGTATTTCATTTTCTTCATTGGGAGAGGGTTTAGTTGATTCAGACTGGAGCGATTCATAATTCATAATACACATTCAACCCTTAACAACTGTACATGAGTAAATATTATGTAAATAATATTACTTGTGTTTGTCAAGTAATCCCTAAATGCAACTTGTTTATAAAACCTTTATATTTCATTTAGTTTTTTAAGATACAATGTTTTAGAACTTGTCACTATAACATTAACAAAAAATAGTCAGTAGTCACATGGTTAATATGTTTATTTTGAATTCCTTAAATCTTGCTCTGGAGTTCTAAATGCATAGCTGCTAACCAGCTAGCAACCTTTTTGCTTGTCAATGGGAAATTTCATATGCTTTTGGAGAAAGGTTCTCTGTGTAGTGCTTGTATTTTGAGTCTTGCATGCAGCTTTGCATTCACCCACAATATGTACTTAAAACAGCAGCCATGTTTGGTAGCCATTTTAAAGTATCTTAATTCAAAAGATTTGACCTAATAAGACACAGGATGTATTTTTTTTACTGAATTTCTGAGTCACCACAGCTATGTTTGAGGCTAACCCTAACCCTGCCAATCTGTACCCAAGTACCTAAACTTTTCAGTGGTAACCATTCCAACAATATTAAAATCAATACAGGCATTGAATGACTGAATGAACTAAACACAGGTGGGCCTGGTTGCTATGTTTCCACAGCTGACTCTAAGATGGCGGTTTTCTTCAACATTTCTGAACTGCCGCAGCCAGCCTTGGTTTAGACCCATGCAGAAGTACAGCACTGGATTGACACAGCTGTTGAAATAAGCCAGACCCTTGGACAGTTTCAGGCCCACTTTGACCGCTTTACTCTTACTGTCAAACACCTTGGCCATCCGGAAGCAGTGGTAGGGTGCCCAGCACAGGAAGAAGGCCACAACCAGTAGGACAAGCATCCTTAAAGGACGAGATTTTCCCTTGAGTCGCGTGCGGCGGATCCCTACAGCTGCCAGCACAGAGCAGCACAGGATGACCAGGAAAGGGAGCAGGAAACCAAACAAGAGACGGATGATGCCAAGGGCCAGCTTGGCTGTGTCTCCAAAGTTTCCCTACAGTGAAAAACAAGACAAGAATTAATTACGCTGTAATTTGCTTTTGGGTTTGTTGAAGTGATATTTAACAAATAAGCCCTTAAATCAGGACCTTAGTTCTCTGGAAGAACAAACCTTAATACCACACTTGAGATAGTTTTTGTCCAGGAAGACCTGTCGATAGGTGGAGTATGGCACACTCAAGGCTGACGCCACCACCCACACCACCACACTGATGACTCGTGCAACACAGACGGTGCGATGCTGCTTGGTGAAGACGGGCCTCCACACACACAGCACCCGGTCCAGACTGATGACAGACAGCAGGAACACACTGCAGAACATGTTGGCGTATTTGAAGAAGCCAATGAACTTACAGATCAAGATGCCGAATGGCCAGTCACCTAAAAATTTCTGGACCAGAGCTATGGCACGGGTCAAGCAGAATATCAGGTCAGCAATAGCCAGGTTCACTAGCCAGACGTTGGTGACTTTGGCCCGCAGGCGGATGCCAGCAACCCAGATGACCACAGAGTTGCCAATGGTTCCCAGGACAACAGTGATGACATAGAGCACTATGGTGATTTTGTCTGTAACACCATCAATGTCCACGGCTGTCTTCTCACCCTCAGAGGAGGAATTGATCAGTAGAGGCTGTGGGAGTGAGATGTTGGAGGCCATTCTGCAGGAACACAGACAGGGGAAGGGTGGGGAAGATGGCCAATGGTGAAGATTCTGTTAAAAGGGATTATGCTAAACCAATCAATTTCCTTAAATGTGTAAAATGAAGCCATGAAACTGACCCGTAAAATTACTAACACATTTACTAATTCAGCAAATATAGCACTTGCCAAGATCCTATATTAGACGGTCTCCACTTCCTGCATCAGACTAGAGATGGGTGTGTTTAAATTAGTTTCCCTTTTTGCTGCAGGCAAAGAGACTTAATCAGTAGTTTGCATGTTTATGTTACCTAACTGAAACTAATAATACTACCATCAAACTAAAGAAAATGTAAAACTCTAAAACTATTTTAACTCTAAAGGGGGTTGTAAAAAATGAGTAAATTCATATCACGGTGCCAAATCTCTTTAAGTTGTCACAGTGCTCTAATGTCTGTCACCTCCCACCCAAACTCATTGGTCTCACCCACACATGAGCAGTCTAGAGCGGCTGCAAGACTTCCTCTGGAACATGCAGAGGAGGCCTGTTGCCTGCCTGGCTGCTGCTGCTGTGGGACACACCTCTGCATTTTATACAGACAGTCAGGGTCGGGTTTTCAGAATGGCACAACCATAGATGGACATTTTCATCTGCCTGGCATTGACATCTTTAAATTTAATTTGAAACACCTCAAAATCCAACAGTAGAGTTAAGATTCAGCTAAAGCCTCTACGATGCCCATCTCCCTTGCTGTTGCTGCATATTCTTGCTAGAATCGTTCCCTCTGCATCAGGGATGAATTACCACTACTATAAAGTGATTAGTGAATGGGCCAGCCAGGCTCAGGGGGCCATAGGTCAAGCCTTAGTAAAGAAGGCAACACATTATGAGTTATTCAAGCTCCCTTAACAAGTCATTCACTGTGCAGAAAAGTCTTACCAGGCTTACAGGACATATACATAAGATGTTGCAGGACCAGAGCTAAATCCTTAAGGACCCTCACCACCCCAGTCACAACATCTTTCTCAGACTGCCATCTGATAAGCACTTACGTTGTGTGAGGGCCAGAACTGAGAGATTAAAAAGGAGCTTCTTCCTCTAACCCATATGGATTTTTAAATACATAAATTATTTATTTATTTTTACTAGAACTATTATTTATCACTGTGTGAGGTGCAGTTGCAAATCACAGTATACATTTTGTATGTGACAAATAAATTTCTTGATTTTTCTTTAATTTCTTGATTGATATTTACTGTCAATGCATTGTCAATACATTTCCTGAGTGGTACATGATTCACTAAATATAGGCTACTGGATATGAAACATGGCACATGCACTGATAACAGTTTTCTCTTTTAAACATGTCAGTCAGTTTACCAAGTCACAACATTTTCTGACACAGCTGTTTGTAATACTGTAAGTAAAATGAAGCCTACCTGCCTGTAAGCTGCTGAACTCTTGTGTGTGCTGCTGATTCACTCACATCATCTGAGTGTATTCTTGGTGCTACCAACAAAAGTATGTGCCTTTCACACATTCTTTCTCTCTTCCTCTCTGTTCCATGTATTGAGAGGGGAGGGGGTTGCAGCTGACAGAGCTGAGGGAACTCACACACATGCAGAAAAAAGAGAGTGTGACTTCATTAAAAAGTCCATAATACACAGCACACTCAATCCAAATCCATATGTGCCACCTATTTGCATAGTTTATATTGCTTACATTGCATTTTTTATATATATATATATATATATATATATATATATATATATATATATATATATATATTAATATTTATTAGACTTTACACCATTTCATTTAGAATTTCAGAGTTTGAATATTTGAATAGTCTGGCCATTGCCGTCCAATGCAATTCCGCTCGCATTGCCTTGTTTACTCAGGATGCATCCCATCCTGGCCAATCAGCAAACTTTTGTAATGCAGCGCAATGATACGGCTATCAGTTAAGGGCATATCTAATCTTTTTAAATTTAAACACATCAAAAGCAATCATTTCTCAATAGCCAGAATCCCAGACCTTCATACGTAGTGAACCGTAGATCGAGGGGCTACACTGTGCAGCATGTAGCCTCACTTTACGCTGACGGCACTTCAGATAAATGAACAATATCACTCCATTCTTTTACATTTTTTCTTTGTTTGTGCTGACACAAAATATGAGAGTTCCCCCTCATGCCAAATCCCACTTTAATCACTGAATAAGACACTCAAAGTTTCTCATTACCGTGATGTAATTTCACATCAAATGTTTTGGGGCAGTTTTGAGTGAAGATACAAAAACCCTCAAAGGGAACTTTCAAAATATATGGGCAATTCCAGCGTTATGGACGTGACATTTTCGTGCATTATTGATGAACAAAAGGCCAGATAACCTCCGCAAACCTAGCAGTATTTCACAATTTTTTTTCATATTCTTCTGCAAACTCCATGGCTGAATACAGGCAAACAGAAAAAATTAATATCATGATTTGCATCATAAGAATATGAGCCTTTCAATTTGCGTTATGGACGTGACGAAAAACGGACAAACTTTTGAGAGAGCGTAGTTTTTGCTGTGAAGTGTGTGAAATTTCTAGAGAAATGTAAATATTACTACATTCATACCAAACAGGACACCTCAGTAAAGACAGAGAAAGACTTAATTTCAAATGTAAATGTAAAAAAAGTTGGTTTTCATTGGGAGACATGGCGTTATGGATGTGACGTTATGGACGTGACGTCTGGAAAAACCCTCCAAAACGATACAAAACAATTGTGAATGGTGGATTTTAACCTGTAACAAGAGAAATAGTAATATAACAATGAAAAATAACTGATAGCATTGCAGCTTTGTGTGTGTTATCACCCACTTATGCCCATTATAAGCCCCTCCATAGACTTACATTATAGCTGAATAGGGTAAAAATAACCTTTCGAAACTTGCTCAGTTGAATATTTACATCGAGACAATACTTTTTTGTATTGGAAGTTTTCTGAAAGAATTTGTATGTCCATGTAGGTGAGACTTAAAGTTTTAAGGTGAGGTTTACTTTTTCGTGGAATTGCCCATATATATTTTTTTAACATTTCTTTTTCTGGCATTACTGCAACAACAAATGATTTGCAACAGTTTTAGCATATTTTGGGCATATTAGGATATTTTGATGTGATCAGCTATGTATGTATGTGTGTGTGCATGGTGAATAAGCCTGAACTATACCACAGATTATAGGAACAGGAACATAGCTTAGCAATAAGGAGCGCTAATCATTGAGGTGTAATGGTACGCCTATGCTCAAGAGAAAAACACAAGATATAGTTATCTTATGCTGGTGATATCTGAAGATATTGATTTAGAAACTTTACAAAATTAACAGCTATCATTATCTTGCTAACTAAGCCATCATCAAACCATACGCTGCTTAGAACGACCAACACGCTCAGGTCAATTTAGGCTCTTTTCAACCATTGTTCTTAACTGGTGGAATAGTCTTTCCAAGACTATTAGAACAACAATCTACTTTCAAGAAACTCTTGAAGACCCAGCTCTTTCAAGAGTATCTCTTGTCTTGTCCTAGTTCCTTCAACTACTTATAATGCAATGATCAAGCACTTCACTAGTTTTTAGACTAGACAGTGGCATTCTCCAACTATTTTACAAGGCTCTCTTGCATAGTGTCCTAGCCTGGGAATTCCCATGCTCCTTTGCACGCTTATTTCATTCCACTCTGCAAAGCAGCATGGTGACCATGGCCGTTTTTCTCGCTTACTTTCGGTATCCAATCGCAGAACAAAAGGGATTTGTACAGCCCTCGATTGCATTTTACGTCACGTGGTGGCTCTGGTATTGGCTCCGAGGTATGTACAAACGCTATGATAGACATTCGTATCGCCCAAAATACAAACTATGCAAATAGGTGGCACACATGGATTTGGATTGAGTGTGCTGTGTATTATGGACTTTTTATAAACGATGCTTCCGCTACGAGAAATGCAATAGGTAGGTCCCCAGACTAAATATCACTTGTGATTTTAGTTTGGCATTCGCCAGGCTAATAGTGTCCTGTCTTTTGCCCTGATTTGCACTTTCGGAAATATGCATGCACAGGATCACAAGAAATTACAGCGTATTGTTAAATTAGCCAGTAGGATCATTGGAGTGGACCAGGTGTCTGTAGCCCAGCTGTATAATGACATTATTATGCCCGCCGCTAGCGTAGCGTTTCTTTTTTCTCCCGTCATCTACTTCCTGAATTTTTGGTCAACGATTCCCGGGACACTCTAACACCGGGGCACATGAAACTTGGTGGGCATGTAGTCCCAGTAGACTTTTACGGAAAAATTTCGTTTGGTCCCCGGGGGCCACTCCATCTTTGAGCTGGGATCTTCTGGGAATATATCAAGTTTTGTGGAATTTAATCCATGGGGGGCTATAAAATAAATTAATTTATATGTACATTTAATGACTGTACAACCATCGACCTGTAGGTGGTGCTATTAAGCGCAGGTTTATTTGGGATGATAGGCTTTCTGTCTCACACTGAGCGGCGGTCATATTTTGTACCGCCATGCGGTAGTTTTACAAAAAATTTAACACATTTTAGATGACTCTACACATCCTTTGTCATGAACAGCAGGTCAAATGGCAGAATTCTGCAGCAAGTAATCAGGACAACTAGGTATCATAAGTCTTTTGTGCCTAATGCAATTAGACTACACAATCAACAGACCTATGCACTGTAGCACTTAAAGTCAATTTCTCTCTCTGCACAGTAACTCATCACTTTTAACTCTCCATTTATGTCTGTAATGTGGTATGTGTTTTGTCTGTCTTGTCTTCTGTTTTGTAGTAACTTGTATGTCTCTGGGAGAAGTGCAATATGGACCAAATGAGTTTCCCCACTGTGGGATAATAAAGTTTACCATACCATATGTGGAAAACTCCCTGCTGAACTCTGACCTTACGTCACCGTCAAGGCCACGCACCTAGGCGCTTGCGCAAACTAATATCTTTCTTTCTGTGGCGAACATGCAGAGAGCTGCTCCGGTGTTCTGTTAGCCTATCTCCTCAGTTGTGTGTTCGTGTGCGTTAGTGACAACGTAAGTGCCTTATTTCATGCTTATATACTGTTACCTTCAACCCGGTTTACTTTGCAACATGTTTGTATCTTGGTGCAATTGTTTAGCCTAGTTTAACGTGATGCAGGTTGTAATGTTACAGCACTTGTTGCTAACGTAATGGACAAGAAACAGTCATAACATTTCATACCTTTATTGGTAACTTCTCATTCGACATTCATTTCACATTATGATGTAATGTCAGCTTAGAATCCAAGTGTTAGGCTTGTAATTTATCTTATATTGAGCATCCCAAAGTGCCATTTACCGTTGTGTTCGCGGCATTGGTGGTCATGTGACCATGCGTCTTCTGTAGGCTTCTGGAGCTTATATTCTCTTTCATTTGTGGTCTTAGAGCGCCATCTAGTGGCCAACTAGTGTAACAACACTGTGATTTCTATATTTCTGTAGCTGCTCACTGTTATTTAGTGTTTTATACAGCTACTTATTATTAGTATTGCACAAGTAATATGTGTAATTGTATTATTATGTAATTCTGTACTTGGGAATTTATATCTACTTATTTAATGTGTAGATTTACTATGTTTAATATGTACAGATTACTTGTAACAGTAATTTAATTACACATTCTTTTATTTCTTTATTTGCAGAAAACCACACTCATCTGTAATCAGACACACACATGGTTTCACACACCTGTGTCCACACTTATATAGACACAATCTACCCTGATGTCAATGCCTAATTCCTGTTGACGAAAGTTGAACATCAATAAATCAGTCATTTTGCATCTGAAGTTGCATCGACTCTCTGACCGGAGTTCATAGCCAGTTAGGGCCTCACCAGCCATTAACGCACACGCCGTCACAAGTGGTCCTTCGAGCCGGAGGTCCATCAACTGCGCTATGGCGACTTTCCAAGGTCATGACGACAGAGAACCAGATGTCCGACCCCGTCCGAGCAGAATGAGGCAGCTCCCAGGGTATCTCGCGGACTTTGAGGTTGGTTTGCCAGCTAAACAGCTACCACCTCTTGAGGGGCCCTTCCGCCAGGCTACGATGTTTCGACCGCAGGTTGAGTCAACCCCGTCAAACACCGTCCTGCAGAGGATCAGCGAGGAAGAGCGATGGCACCGCCTTGAGGCATGCTATAACGACATGAGTAAGCGGTTAGAAGAGCTGCAACTTGTCATGGACAGTGCTAAGCGCATGCCTTACCCTCAAAGCTGTCCAGCTTATCCTCCAAACTATCCTCCACCTTACCCTCAACACCCGCCACGGTATTCCAGTCTGCCACGGTTGGAACTGAACAGCCCTGCTGCTAGCCAATGGTCAACGCCACGTCACAGTCCCCTGCGGTATCCAGCAGCAGCCAGTGCAGAAGCCCAACAGCAGCTAGGTCCCCCGCTGAGTCCTCAGTCACAGCAACCTAATGTTTTACTGCTTCAGACAGGAGAACCGCATGGACAGGACCAATCCGCCTACATCGCGCCACAAGCAGCTGCGGATCCTTCTGCATCTGTTCAGCCCATCTCTCTGCATTCGCCTCCTCTCAGACATGACCCAGTCCTTCAGCCTCAGACTGAGCCACAGCCTACCCAACCTCAGGCTCCGCTTGCCCAGCCTGTCATGCTTCAACCTCATTTCCATTCCACTCATCCGCCTTCTCAGCCAACCCGGCTTCCTCTTCCTCCGCCACTGCAGTACCAGTCTTATCCACAGTATCCTGCCTATCCACCTTATCCATCTGGAGCATACTACCCCCAGTATGCACCACCTCCGCCAGTGCAGCATATGCCCACGATGCCAATGGCACATTATGCACCAACTGTACCATCTGGTCCAACAGCTCCAGGAATCCTAGAGATGGCCATTGCCTCTTCATATGGCATTCCAAAGCCGAAGCTCACTCCATTCAGCACAGGCAAAGAGAGCGACTTTCTCATGTTGAGGAAAGGTCTGGATAGTGTGCTCGGGCCACATAAACATCTGACGGAAGATTATAAGTACCAGGTGCTGTTAGACCTTCTGAAGCTGCCCAACGCCTATCAGGTGGCAAAAAGGTATGTCAACGATCCCAAGCCTTACACCAGTGCAATGCAGGCCCTCGAGCAGCGCTATGGTCAACCACGCCAGCTTGTGCAAGGAGAGCTGAAGGCCATACTGAACGCTCCTCCTATCAAGCCCGGTGATGCACAGGCGTTTGAGGACTTCTCATCATCTGTAGGAACCTTAGTAGGTCTGCTGAGCACAATGGATGGACCGTCTCGAGCTGAACTGAGTTGCGGCTCCCATGTAGACACACTGCTTAGTAAGCTGCCAGCCTCTTACAGAGACCGCTTTGCTGAGTATTGCTTGTCCCAAGGCATCATCCGCAGTGGCACAGACAGGACATACACGCTCCCTGACTTTGCAGAATGGTTGGAGAGAAAGGCTCAAGCTATACAAGTAGCAAGACGTGCTACTGAAGCCTCTAGACCTGAGCAGGCACCTACTGAACGGAAGACCAAAGCTGTAAAGTCCCCGCAGCCTAAGTCAACTACAGTGTATGTGACCAACCAGACTGAGGCTTCAGAGCCATCCCAGAGCTCTGATGTTTCTCAAGCCAGTCCCAGTTCAGGACAAGCCTCCAAGAAACGAGAGCGCTTCAAGCCATACTGCCCCTACTGCTCCAATCAGGAACATTACCTCAGTGCATGTACTGAGTTTGCCAAGCTCACCACTGCTGAGAAAGGCCAATGGATAAAGGAGAAGGATAAATGCTGGCGATGCGGACGTGGACACAAACCAGAGAGCTGTACTCTTAAGAAGCCATGCTCCACCTGCAATGAGCAACATCTTCTAGTCCTGCACGAAGTAGCCACCAAAGGTAGCCAGAGCCTCTTAACGGTCACTGCCTCTTCTAGTATGGTGTATGTCGGCCATGCAGGTCACTCCAGTCGTGTGATGTTGAAGGTCATCCCCGTTCAGCTTCACAATGGAGGCAAGACGCTACACACGCATGCCATATTGGACGACGGCTCTGAAAGAACCATCCTCCTTCCAGCTGCTGCCAGACATCTTGGCCTACATGCCGAGGAGGAAGTGCTGCCACTCAGGACCATCAGACAAGATGTTGTGAAGCTTAAAGGAGCTTCTGTGTCATTTGAGGTGTCCACTCAAGCTAATCCCCAGGTGAAGTATCCCATCAGTCATGCTTTTACTGCTGAGGAGTTGAGTCTGTCGGAGCAGTCATGCCCAGTGGAGTCACTCAAGAAGAGGTATGACCACCTGCGTGGAGTGCCATTGAACGGTTTCAGCAGAGTACAACCTCTGCTCCTCATCGGTTCCGACCATCCCCATTTAATCACTCCTGTGCGCCCAGTGCAGGCAGGACCTCCAGGAGGCCCAGTCGCTGTATGTACCTTATTGGGTTGGACCATACAGGGACCGATCAACTTCCTGCAGAAGTGCTCCAAGGAGACTTCATGTTTCCATGCAACGTTTGCATCTCCTGCTCAGGACTTGTATCGTCATGTTGAAAGGCTTTGGCAAATCGACACGCTGCCATACAGGTCTGAAAAGGAAGCAACACGTTCCAAACAAGATCAGCTAGCTGTTAGCACACTGGAGCAGCGAACCCTCCGTGTCACAGTGGATGGAATAGCTCGCTATGCTACACCTCTACTTCGCAAACCAGCAGCACCTAAGCTACATGCTCCTCCTGCAGCAGTGTTGCCTCTGCTACGCGCTACTGAGCGCCGCCTAACCAGCAATCCTGACCTCGCTAGAGTCTACAATGAAGAGATTCATAAGCTCGAGAAGGCTGGGTATGCGGTCAAGATCAGCAGCGATGAGGCTAACCAGTCTGAGGAATCCTGGTACATTCCCCATCATGTTGTACACCACAACGGGAAGGCTAGAGTGGTATTCAACTGCTCATTCACGTACCAGCAGACAGCACTGAACGACATCCTCCTTCCTGGGCCTAACCTCGGCTCACCGCTACTGGGTGTGCTTCTCAGGTTCAGGGAATATCCAGTCGCCATAAGCGGAGACATCCGTGGGATGTTCCATCAAGTCCGGTTACTTCCTGAAGATCAACCACTTCTCCGCTTCCTCTGGAGGGATATGGAGAGAGACCGCAGTCCCGACATCTACGAATGGCGCGTCCTGCCCTTCGGAACTGCCTGCAGCCCTTGCTGTGCGATATACGCACTGCAAAGGCACGCCAAAGACAACAGCAACGGCAACGAAGAGGTGCTGGACTCTGTCATGAAGGCCTTTTATGTAGATAACTGTCTTCAGTCTCTCCGCTCTCCATCCCAGGCAAGACAGCTTATAGACAAGATGAGAGTCCTGCTCGCCGCTGGTGGATTCGACATGAGACAGTGGGCAAGCAACCGCACAGAGGTCATCGCTCACCTTCCCCCAGAGGCAAGGTCAGAAGGCTGTGAGTTGTGGCTGACCGCAGACAGAGCTGATCCCCAGGAGTCAACATTAGGTCTTCGGTGGCACTGCCCTTCTGACTCACTTGGCTACAAGTTCCGCCAAACAACAACCGCTGATCCCACGCTACGGAACATCTACAGAGTACTGGCCTGTCAATATGATCCCTTAGGATTCATAATTCCTTATACTACCCGGGCTAAGGTCTTGATTCAAGCACTCTGGAGACATGAGCAAGGCTGGGACGAGCCTATCACTGGTGAACTTCTCTCAGTGTGGCAGACATGGGAGAATGAGCTATCCCACCTCCAGCACGTCAACATGCCTCGTTGCTACCAGCCAGTGTGAATGCTGACTCGACCCCTGTTGACCTACACATCTTCTGCGACGCCTCGGAGAAGGCGTACGGATCCGTCGCCTATCTGCGGGCAGAAGACGATGAAGGACGCGCCCATGTGTCATTTGTGATGGCCAGGTCTCGTGTTGCTCCACGCAAACAGCTCTCTATGCCACGCTTGGAGCTCAGCGCTGCATTGACAGGAGCTCAGCTAGCCAAACTACTACGGTCTGAGCTCACCCTAACCGTAAAGAAGACAGTCTTGTGGTCAGATTCCACAACTGTACTCAGCTGGATCCAGTCTGACTCATCTCAGTATAAGGTGTTTGTTGGAACCCGCATAACTGAAATACAGGAACTCACTGATGCCAGTGAATGGAGGTACGTCCCTTCAGATCAGAACCCGGCCGATGACATCACACGGGGCAAGTCACTGCATCATCTGACTCAACCGACCCGCTGGAATAGTGGACCTGCTTTTCTGTGCGACCATCCGGCCCACTGGCCATCTAACCCAGCAACCAGAGCTGAAGATACAGAAGAGCTCAGGAAATCTACATTCTGCGGTCAGCTATCAGTTCCTGACACGAGTCCTGATCCAGCACAGTACAACACCTGGTCTGACCTGTTAGAGGCTACTTATCAGTCCCTTCACGGGGCGGCAGCGGCTTCTATGTCTGCCTCTGAGCGCCTAGACACAGAGGTAGCTCTCCTCAAGCGAGCACAAGCAGAAAGCTTCCCTGAGGAACTCAATGCTCTACAGCATCGCAATCCAGTTCGGTCTAACAGCCGTCTGAGCCCGCTCTCACCTGAGTATGACCATACCCTTGGCCTTATTCGAGTTGGAGGTCGCCTCCGCAAGGCTGAAGACCTACCTGAGGGCACACTGCACCCTATCGTCCTTGCACCTGAACACCCCATCACCCAGCTGCTGGTGAAGGATTTTGACGAGCGCCTACTCCATCCAGGCCCCGAGAGAGTCTTCGCTGAGATCAGGAGGGCTTATTGGATCCTCAGAGGCCGGCAAGCCGTCAAGAAACACCAGCGGCACTGTGTGGAGTGTCGTAAGTGGCGTAGTAAGCCGGTGATACCCAAGATGGCAGATCTACCAGCTGCGCGTCTCAGACTCAACAAGCCTCCCTTTTGGTCTACGGGTGTAGACTGCTTTGGCCCATATATGGTCAAGATTGGGCGACGACAGGAAAAGCGATGGGGCATTGTGTTCAAATGTCTCACCTCCAGGTGCCTCCATCTGGATCTGTTACCCAGCATGGACACAGACTCTTTCCTCCTTGCCCTCCGCCGCTTCATCGCACGAAGGGGGAAGCCCTACGAAATACTCAGCGACAGAGGCACCAACTTCCGCGGTGGGGAGAAGGAGCTACAGGAGGCCTTTGAGGCACTTGAACCATCTCTCAAGGAACACCTCGCTAAACAGTGCATCACTTTCAGATTTAATCCCCCTCTAGCGCCACACTTTGGCGGGGCGTGGGAGAGGGAAATTAAGTCAGTGAAGGCATCGCTCCAGACCATACTCAAGGACCAGGTCATCCCAGAGGAGGTCCTGATGACCGTCCTCATCGAAATTGAGGGAATCCTCAATTCCAAGCCCCTAGGCTATGCGTCTTCGGACCTGGCCGATCCTGATCCCATCACTCCAAACCTGCTGCTCATGGGGCGGCGGGATGCCTCTCTACCTCAGGCAGTCTACGGCTCCAGTGATCTGCTAGGCCGACGCAGATGGAGACACAGTCAAGTGCTTGCTGACCACTTCTGGGTCCAGTTCACACGCAAGTACCTACCTGGTCTCCAACCTCGACAGAAGTGGAGAACTGCAAAGCCTGACCTGGCAGTGAACACTGTCGTTATGGTGGTCGACTCACAACTGCCTCGAGCGCTATGGCCTGTTGGGCGTATCATCAGGATCATCCCCAGCGACGACGGCAAGGTACGCGCGGCAGAGGTGGACATTAAAGGTAACCTCTACACCCGTCCTGTTGCCAAGCTGATCGAGCTCCCGAAGATGCCCGATGATGACAGCGCTGACACCAGCGCTCCCTAGTCCAGCAGTGACTTTCCTGTTTCTGCGCATTCGTCCCACGAATCCGGGGGCGGCTGTGGAAAACTCCCTGCTGAACTCTGACCTTACGTCACCGTCAAGGCCACGCACCTAGGCGCTTGCGCAAACTAATATCTTTCTTTCTGTAATTGATGGCGAACATGCAGAGAGCTGCTCCGGTGTTCTGTTAGCCTATCTCCTTAAGTTGTGTGTTCGTGTGCGTTAGTGACAACGTAAGTGCCTTATTTCATGCTTATATACTGTTACCTTCAATCCGGTTTACTTTGCAACATGTTTGTATCTTGGTGCAATTGTTTAGCCTAGTTTAACGTGATGCAGGTTGTAATGTTACAGCACTTGTTGCTAACGTAATGGACAAGAAACAGTCATAACATTTCATACCTTTATTGGTAACTTCTCATTCGACATTCATTTCACATTATGGTGTAATGTCAGCTTAAAAAGTGTTAGGCTTGTAATTTAGCTTATATTGAGCATCCCAAAGTGCCATTTACCGTTGTGTTCGCGGCATTGATGGTCATGTGACCATGCATCTTCTGTAGGCTTCTGGAGCTTATATTCTCTTTCATTTGTGGTCTTAGAGCGCCATCTAGTGGCCAACCAGTGCAACAACACTGTGATTTCTATATTTCTGTAGCTGCTCACTGTTATTTAGTGTTTTATACAGCTACTTATTATTAGTATTGCACAAGTAATATGTGTAATTGTATTATTATGTAATTCTGTACTTGGGAATTTATATCTACTTATTTAATGTGTAGATTTACTATGTTTAATATGTACAGATTACTTGTAACAGTAATTTAATTACACATTCTTTTATTTCTTTATTTGCAGAAAACCACACTCATCTGTAATCAGACACACACATGGTTTCACACACCTGTGTCCACACTTATATAGACACAATCTACCCTGATGTCAATGCCTAATTCCTGTTGACGAAAGTTGAACATCAATAAATCAGTCATTTTGCATCTGAAGTTGCATCGACTCTCTGACCGGAGTTCATAGCCAGTTAGGGCCTCACCAGCCATTAACGCACACGCCGTCACACCATTCCATACCATACCATCAACTCTTGCACTTGCTCCCCTAGCAAATGGCACTCCCAGTAGGCATTTACTTGTATTGTACTGCAGCTTGATTGTTATCCCTCTTTTATAAGTCGCTTTGCTAAATGCATAAATGTAAATGTAATGTAATATTGAATGGAGGTAGCAAACCTCCAACACAGAAGACTGTAGACAGACATACTGTAGTTTGGCACAAAAGAGGAAATGAGCATCTTGATAATGAGCTAACTTTACTTCGCCTGTCAATGAAACATGGCTTTCTTCTGTTTATTGTTTTTCTATAGGTTAGCCTACTCCAGGTCTGTCTATGAAGTTGGATTCCAATCCAAATTCCAAGGTTGCACAAATAATTGGGTTGAGAATAAGGTGAGAAAAAACTCCAACTGTATCTTTTTTTATCTCCAACTGTACTTTTGTTTCGAGTCTGCTGCAGCCAAATGCCACATTGAAACCTAATTCAATTCAATTTATTTTGTATAGCGCTCAAATACCAGCATCTCTTCTGTTGGACAGTCAAACATTTTCTGGAGTTTGTATCTGCATCACAGCTGGGAAGGCATCATGTCCATGGGATTGGAGATTGGAGGCATTGCCCTGGGAGTCATCGGATGGATCATAGCCATCGTGTCCTGCGCCCTGCCTATGTGGAAGGTCACTGCATTCATTGGGGCCAACATTGTGACTGCACAGACCATGTGGCAGGGCCTGTGGATGAACTGCGTGGTGCAAAGCACGGGTCAGATGCAGTGTAAAATCTACGACTCCATGCTGGCCTTGGGTTCAGACCTGCAGGCGGCCCGCGCCATGACGATCATCTCCATCATCCTCGGTGTGCTTGGCCTCCTGATCTCCATCGTGGGCACCAAGTGCACCAACTGCATCACGGAGGAGGCTGCCAAAGCCAAGACCATGATTGTCTCTGGCATCTTGTTCATCCTGGCTGGAATTCTGGTGCTCATCCCTGTGTCGTGGTCAGCCAATGTCACCATCAGAGACTTCTACAACCCTCTTATACCACAATCTCTACGTTGGGAGCTGGGTGTCTGCTCCTGCTGCACCTGCCTTCCCAAAGAGACCAAGAACAAGAAACTTGTACACTACAACAACTAGAAACTTGTACTAGTACAACAACTTGATGATATACTGTAAACTAAAAGACCGACTTTTAACTGAAACTGACTCTAACTGAACTGACACCAAAGGCTTTTTTTCAGTGTACTATACTTCACAGAGGGTCTGATGCACTCAAGCTCACTTCAATGATTGGTTAAATGGATAAATAAAAGATGATTGATTGATCAATTCTCATGGTTTGAATGTGTTTTAGAAACCTATAATCTGAATTCATTTAGAGATGCCCTTAAAGGGAATTTAGACCTATAGTGATAGCCTGACCAGCCAGACTATAATATAAAATGTATAGTCTGACCATGACCGATAGATTCTGATAGATGAGGTGTTAAATATGACTGTAAACACAGCACTTAGCTGGTCAGTTTAATGCTCTGGGTAGAGGGAGAGACTGGTCATGTAGCTTTCAGGGGTTCTGCCTCTTAAAAAGCCTGAATTGAATTATGCAAGTTATTTGTAACACTTGTAACACTTTTTTTGTTTTTGTATTACACCGAAACTTGGCATGGAGGAAAAGGTCTTATGAAATCAATCTTGAAACATGCACCAACAAGTTACTTGAACAAGATTTGGTTATCACTGTGTCCAATCACACAGCAGGTTTGCGGAGTCCAATCATAAAAAATGTGTTCAGACAAGTTTAAAAACTGGTAGTATCACGTATGTTTGTTTTTTTTTTTTTTAGCCCACTTCTGTATTACTGCATTATAGGAAATGAATGGCTGAACAACCCAATCCTATATAGCATGACGATATGGAAGGCTAAAAAGACAACCATAGTAGCCTGACTACGCCACCCTGGGACCTAACATCCCAGGGAATCTTTAAGAGCTTCAATAGACTAGCAACATAACCAAAGTTGTACAGGTTCGTGTGATGTGCTTGGGACATGGACTCCATGAAAGCAAATTGTTAAATATATAAATATTTATTACAAAAAAGTCAGAGGCTGGCAGGCAATCTGGACGGACACACACACACACACACACACACACACACACACACACACACACACACACACGGTAGTGCACAGCAAGTCTGCAGGTAACACTCAGGTGCCAGGCCCCTCCCCCATGAGCCACCTCTGATAAAGAAACAAAAGAAATAACACATATGGACATAAACAATTAACTGGAACTAAGACAAATAACTGGAACTCAATTGAAACAAAAACTACCAAAACAAAACCAAGACAAGACAGCAGCATAACCCATACTGGCGATAGGGGCAGAGCTGGGCCACGCTACCTGGAGACCTAAACAGAACAATTAACATCAAGGCTGTATGAAGTTCAACACATATTATGCCAGACCATACCTACCAAACCTGGTAGCAAGAGGTGCACAGCAATTGTGCCATGGTGGTAACAGGCAGGCAGCAGAGCTACACAAACATACAGTACAGATAATTAAAATACTGAAAATAATGACACAACAAAACAAAACACAGAGGCACAAACATACCTGACAGAAGGTTGTGGCATTCTTCAGGGTCACACCAGAACCTACACTGAAGCTGGTTACCTGGGCTTTTAAATAGGGTGCAGCTGGGTTAATCAATATTAACTGGGGCCAGCAAGAGACAGGGGAGCAGAAAGTCTACCCTGCTACATATAGTTTAACTTGATTATGTACAGTAGGTGGTCATTATGGTTGTCAACCTTGGCATCTTCTGGGTTCTGGGTGCTATGCAGGTGACCTCCAACACAGAAGACTGCTGACAGACACAATAGCCAGGACCAGAAATTGAAAAAGAGCTCTTAATAAGAAGCACTAGGCATTTTTGGGGAAAAGTTGTTATACAGCATTTTTGGAAAGTTCAAAGTCCCCTAAATACAGATCCACTGTATAACATTTGAATCAGGGCCCCAATTTCTGGTAATTTTTGGTGAAATATGAATGCATTTTATATAGGCGAAAACAATACAGGTGTATAGGGCAAAATTTTTAACTTTTATATATCACCTTAAAACTTGTACACTTTTTAACTGACATTAAGAGAAGATTTTTTTGTATTACAAGTTTTGTGAAATCTAATGTTTTCATATGCAAATGAGCCCAAATGTACTGATTTATGCGCTATTTTGTCCAGGAAAAGTCGCCTTTACGTCAGACTAATTGTAAAATAATTTTTGACCTGTCACAATTTATATTATATGACACCCTGTGGGTGTATGCTTTCAGAAAAGATATAGCTTAAGGGGTAGATTCATTTCTTCTTAATTCCTCAAGTCCAAATGCATTGGCTATATGCCTAAATCACCAACACCAAATGACCTATAAATGTGTATGAAAAGGAGGAGGGGGGTGGAACCTGTCTCAACTTATGTTTACTGAGATCCTGAGGTTCCCTGCTTTTAAAAAAAGGTATAACATATGGGTGTTAATTACTTTTTCCTACATTCTATGGTCACTTTTGTATGAGAAATGCACCCAATTTCTCATTTCCACTAAACATAGGCATAAGCTTTGAAATAAGTAGGTGGGTGGTATGTGAAAAAAGAAATGTTGGTGAAATCCTGAGGATATAAGCCCTCAGAAAATGTATGCGTTATGGGGTCTAAAATGTTCCCCCTAAATGTCACAGGCCTAAATGTCACAAAAAAAACATTCTAATTTGCAAACACCAAATTTCTTAATTATGGCCTTTATTGTAATGAGGAAGGGTGGCCATACCTCACTGTCACACCATGCCATGGTAAACCACATCCTGAGGGTGTATGCTTTCAGGAACTATATGGGATATATGGTGAAATTAGTTTCCTGTTCATGCTTCAGGCCAAAATGTACTAGTTGTGTACATTTTCCTCCAAAATACTCCCAAATCCCATTCATTTCAATGGGAAATTGACTTCCCATTTATTTCCTCAACTAGGGTTTCTTAGGACTTTTAGTATGTTGATCTGAACATCACATACAAATGATCCAAGCTGAAAAAAATGATTTTACAATTAGTCTGTCGTAAAAGGCGACTTTTCCTGGAAAAAATATAGCGCATAAATCAGTACATTTGGGCTCATTTGCATATGAAAACATTAGATTTCACAAAACTTGTAATACAAAAAAATCTTCTCTTAATGTCAGTTAAAAAGTGTGCAAGTTTTGAGGTGATATATAAAAGTTAAAAATTTTGCCCTATATACCTGTATTGGTCTCGCCAATATAAAATGCATTCATATTTCACCAAATATTACCAGAAATTGGGGCCCTGATTCAAATGTTATACAGTGGATCTGTATTTAGGGGACTTTGAACTTTCCAAAAATGCCGTATAACAACTTTTCCCCAAAAATGCCTACAGGGTTACAGAATATTGAATATCCGGACCTGGCTACAAACACACAAAAGAGGAAATGGGCATCTTGATAATGAGCTAATCTTACTTGTCCTGGAAAATGAAACATGGCTTCCTTCTGTTTATTGTTTTTCCATAGGCTAGCCTACTCTAGGTCTATCTTGGACAACAGTTAGATTCCAATCAAAATTCTTTGCAAGTCAGACACATTTTGAAAGCTCTTTTAAAGGGACAAAGAGTTTATGAGAGTACCGCTAAGGTTGTACAAATGATTGGGTGGAGTATGAATTCAACTGTACTTTAGTTTCAAATCTGCTGCAGCCACCTGCCACATTGCAACATAATGCCCAGACAAAAAGATCCCAAAAGTGATAGTTAGGTGTTGGTTGTGATATTTTCATGAACCATGAGGTGCGGCTGTTCTCCATTTCTGAACCACTGCAACCAGTCTTGGTCCATGTAGAAGTAGCACGGGATTGATAGGTATTGAAATAAACTAGACCCTTAGACAGTGTCATGCCCACTTTGACTGCCTGGCTCCCACCCTGGCCAGCCGGAGGCCGTGGTAGAGCACCCAACACCAGAAGCGGTGCTGCTTGGTGAAGACGGGCCTCCAGACTGGTGACAGACAGCAGGAAGACACTGCAGAACATGTTGGCGTACTTGAAGAAGCCATTGAACTTGCAGAGAAAGAGGCCAAATGGCCAGGCACCTAAAAGTTTCTGGACCAGAGCTATGGCACGGGTCAAGCAGAATATCAGGTCAGCAATAGCCAGGTTTACTAGCCAGACGTTGGTGACTTTGGCCCGCAGGCGGATGCCAGCAACCCAGATGACCACAGAGTTACCAATGGTTCCCAGGACAACAGTGATGACATAGAGCACTATGGTGATTTTGTCTGTAACACCATCAATGTCCACGGCTGTCTTCTCACCCTCAGAGGAGGAATTGATCAGTAGAGGCTGTGGGAGTGAGATGTTGGAGGCCATTCTGCAGGAACACAGACAGGGGAGGGGTGGGGAAGATGGCCAATGGTGAAGATGGACTTTTCAAGTATAACAAATGATGTTAGGTATGCACTCCATAATTTCGTAACTGTAACCTGCAGCACGTATAAACCCTAGCCTAATTTGATAATCCGCACAAACCTTATTGCCACACTTGAGATAGGTGGAGTATGGTGCACTCAAGGCTGATGCCACCACCCACACCACCACACTGATGACTCGTGCAAGACAGACGGTGCGATGCTGCTTAGTGAAGACGGGCCTCCACACACACAGCACCCGGTCCAGACTGATGACAGACAGCAGGAACACACTGCAGAACATGTTGGCGTACTTGAAGAAGCCATTGAACTTGCCAATTAAGACGATCAATGGCGTGTTAATCAGGTATTTTAGAGCCAGAGAGATGCCATGGGCTATACAGAGGACAAGGTTGGTGATTGCCAGATATAACTGAGTGGCAACCTGTCACACACAGGCTGAATGCAGACACAGGTTTGAGTCCAAAAGGAGATCTTTTTCCCACTCCCTGGCCGAGGTGTATAGTAGGCCTAAAGAATAACACTGCAATAATGTGCTAAGTCTTTAAGTAGCCTATGTTTAAGTAGCATCTGTACTGTTCAGCCAACTTATAATTTGTACCTCTTATTTTAGTACTACATGTACTGAGTTAATTGCATATTTTCTAATCCACTAAATTTTCATTTCACAACATAGAGGTTGTTAGGTCCATTTTAGGGAGTAAGACAACTTCATATCTGCTCATATTGCAGTAAAAATGCTTCTTGCCAAAAAAGTTTATTAGAGGAATTAGAGGAAGTTTATTTGTCACATCCATAGATTTATTGGTGTAATACGTGCAGTTAAATTTATACAATCACACATCACAGGTGAAACTGCATGATCTCAGCTTTTCAATAGTCACGCATGGCTGCGATAAACAGTTTGAGACTTAACTTGAGATGTACATTACATTTCTTAATACATTCAGCAGTTCTGTCTGCGTACCTATTTTGCATGGTACAATACTCTACAGCTCTCAACATATGATAAACCATAATTTAATACCCTTATTTGGGCTATTGTAATAAAGAAAAAAAATAGAGAGAGAATGCCTATCCAGCAGAGTAGGTGTGAAACAACATGGGGTTTTCAAGACGGACAAGCCCTGATGACTACTCTGACTGCTCCATTTATTTATGGCCAAGGGGCAAGTAACGTCCCTGGTTCACAGTGATGAGGCCATTTTTTGTTTTCAATATTTGACAAAGAAGAAAGAAAGTTTTTGTCTGAAGTGTAAATACCTGTTTTCCACTGCAACTCTTTACATCCCCCACTCCCTACAACAACCCCATGCTACCTCCACACATTATATCCCTTTCCACCACAAACAGACACAAACATATCACACACTCACACTGCCTTCCCAAACACCCCCTCTATTGCCTGTCTCCACTGAGAAATTGTTTTGCCTATTATTATTATTATTGTTATTGTTGTTGTTGTTGTTGTTATAATAATAATAATAATAATAATAATAATAATAATAATAATAATAATAATTATTATTATTATTATTATTATTATTATTATAATGATAATAATAATAATAATAATAATAATAATAATATTACCACCTCTGCAAAAGAGTTTAGGTTTTTCAGATTATTTGTTTGTTCGTTAGCAACTTTATGGCAAAGGTTACAGACGGATTTGCATGATTTTTTTAACATGCATACACACACACACACATACACACAGAAAATGTATGAGCTGCTATTGGTAGTAGCACCAGAGGCAACAGATAGCTGTTTACCAGCCCACACTGCAAACCGTGTTGCGCAAGACCTATAGTCCAGCTTCTTCCTGTGTAGAGTTGGCTTGCCTAACTATTGTCTTTAGGGTAAACTATTTCAATATCTAACATATGTTTACTTTTTCTCCCTCCCCCTATGTGATGTAAAACAGCCTGCCAACAGGATATAAGAGTCGGTTGTTTTCTTCCTTGCTTTCATCCCAACACAGACACACATCACACACTCAATCAATCA
>JAODXP020005507.1:42500-45000 GCA_027497455.2 Sardinella longiceps | reverse complement strand
TTAGCAATGATGCTAACGTTACACGGAGATGCTAGCTTTCAGCATTTGATAGCCTATATGGCCGTCTGTGTGATATCCTTGCAGCCACGTATTCAGCACACAATAAATAAACCTATTGCTTGTACTGTGCCGCTTATTCACATAACTAAACATAATCAAAAGAATTATTAGCTTAGTTATTAGCTTAGTAACTATTATTCGCTCATAGCTTCCACTATTCCCCCCAGAGCTTATAGCTCCCTCTAGAGGAAGTGTATGGGTATACCTTCACATTCCCTTAAATACAGCTTAATACAACATTGTTACTGTAGTTCTCCAAAACGCCAGTAGCCCTCGCATAATTTGATTATAATGTGAAAGAGTAGGCTTTACAATATACTGTCAAATACTGAAATGTGGAACTCTACTTTTTTGGTGCACACATTCCGTATCTCAAAATATCTCAAAACTGAAGCTTGCCACTCCCACTGCTTACACCATCACCAATAGTAATCCAGCAATATGAGAAAATATGCAATTATGGACACACACACACACACACACACACACACACACACACACACACACACACACACACACACACACACATAATTATAAAGTAGACAGTTGGTCCTGTCAACTAAAGGCTGCATTGAAACATTACAGAGTTCCGGACGACATGCTCCACAATACAATTCAAATATAACTAATTGGCATGCCCAACATACACTGGATAGCCCAAGCATTCAGAAATTACATTAAATATCACTCTCTCTCTCTCTCTCTCTCTCTCTCTCTCTCTCTCTCTCTCTCTCACTGCCATCCCCCCACTATCTCTCTCTCGCTCTCTTTCTCTGCCCCTCATATCTCTCTCTCTCTCTCTCTCTCTCTCTCTCTCTCTCTCTCTCTCTCTCTCTCTCTCTCCCGCTCTCTGAGTCATGAAAGGTGTGTGTGTGTGTGTGTGTGTGTGTGTGTGTGTGTGTGTGTGTGTGTGAGTGTGTGTGTGTGTCTGTGGTGGTAGTTTGCCCCAACACACTGGCTATCTAACCAGATAGCCGTGTGACAGTCATTCACATTAACAGTAACATCAACACACACACACACACACACACACACACACACACACACACACACACACACACACACACACACACACACACACACACACACACACACACACACACACACACACACACGCCCCTGACACACAGTCACCTGGTCAGGAAGCTCCATGCCACTAAGCAGTAAGAGACAGAATGAGAGTGACAGGAATCATATGACTCCTGTTATATCTCACACATGTTTACATTTGTAAGGCACACACACACACACACACACACACACACACACACACACACACACACACACACACACACACACACACACACACACACACACACACACACACACACACACACACATCTACACACGTTTTCCTCCTCTACCACTCTTTATACTTCATCTGTGTGAATGCCTCTCCTTATCAAAAGCCAAATAATAGTCTCTGAGGAACACACACACACACACACACACACACACACACACACCCCAACCCAAACCATTTGCTGTGGTCAAATGGGGGGAAAGCGAGCGCAAACGCACACTGAAACACACACACACACACAGACACAGAAACTGCTATGCACAAACACACGCCAGAACACACACGCACACACACACACACACACACACACTCACCGAACATAGCAGAATCCAGAGGAATGACTGAGGAGCAGCGATGGATTGCAGGAGGGATGGAGTGACAGAGAGAGAAAACAGAAGAGTGGTGGAGCGAAAGAGCGCCGTGGCGAGTGAAACGAACAGCAGGGAAAGGCTCTCTTCTCTCCGTCTCTCTCTCCCTCTCTCTGACTCTGTCGTTTCCTCTCCTCTCCTTCTGTCTCTGCCTTTCTCAAGTGAGAGGAGGGAGGAGGGATCAGTATGAACTACATGGGCACTCTCTCTCTCTCTCTCTCTCTCTCTTCCTCTCTCCCTCTCGATCACTCTTTGTCTCTCTCTCTCTCTCTCTCTCTCTCTCTCTCTCTCCTCTCTCCCTCTCGATCACTCTTTCTCTCTCTCTCTCTCTCTCTTCCTCTCGATCACTCTTTGTCTCTCTCTCTCTCTCTCTCTCTTCCTCTCTCCCTCTCGATCACTCTTTGTCTCTCTCTCTCTCTCTCCCTCTCTTTCTCTCTCTTCCCCTTCCTCTCTCTCTCTCTCTATTTCTGCTGTCTCTCTCTTTATATCTCTCTCTCGATCACTCTTTCTGTCTCTCCCTCTCTCTTTCTGCTGTCTCTCTCTCTTCCTCTCTCCCAAAAGCCTCTCTATCTCTTTCCCTTTTTCATTCAACACTCTCCCCTTTTGTTACCATCTCTCTCTCTCTCTCTCTCTCTCTCTCTCTCTCTCTCTCTCTCTCTCTACTTGCTCCCTCTCTCTATTCCTCTCTTCCACATTCCATTATACAATGAAGTGTTTGCCCTTGCATTGCATGTACTGTAAGCACATTTCACACACATGAACACATATA
>JAODXP020005506.1:0-50689 GCA_027497455.2 Sardinella longiceps | reverse complement strand
TGCATTAACCCTTAGATGCATGACCAACCACATCAACGTATCTGCATGACTGGGGTCAAAAATGACCCCAATAAGAATTAATGGATTCTAAAATTAATTTTATATATTTTTTTTGTCAAAGATTATGTTTGTATTATATTTTGGTCAACAAAAGAAAAAAAATAATATTTGGCATGATCATTCATAAGTTTATGTCACTTTATATACTGTATATCCTTTACCGTATAATATGGGTGACAAACGACCTGGATTATTTTATACTGTATCTTTAATATCTTTGCCATTAATGAATTTATGCATTCATGACTCCATGAATTCCTCAATTAACTTGTTTGTATGATTGTAAATCCTTTTTTTCCTTTTTACTTGAGCACAAAGCATTTTACATCACTGCCCTTCTAAGGTGCAACAACATGCATTCCCCATTGACTCCCATTCATTTCCTATGGTATTGTGGAGGGCTTCTTTGGTGTATATTTTTTAAGAAATATATTTTTGCAAAAATATTCCAATCATTTATTAATTATCTTGTATTGGACTGGTAATTACAGTTGAGGTCCTTACAGTCCTAGGATTAACCTTTGGAATTCCATAAAACATGATTGGGGTCATTTTGACCCTGCCTATGCAGAAGTGAGATATTGATATAAAAAAATGCAATTACTTGAAAAATATAAAAAATACATACAAATCCAAATGGCCGAATGTCAAAGGCCACCTATTTGAGGAATATATGGAAGATTGAATGCTAAAAATTCTCAATGGCAAAGATATTGAAGAAATCATTTTTGACCCCGCTTATGCATCTAAGGGTTAAGGTAGGCTATAATATATTATTGTAGATGAAAATATGGACTTCCTGTTTGAACAGGAAGAAGGAAGTGCAGAAGCGCACGGTCAGGAAAGGGTAAGGAAAGAGTAAATTTTTATTCATAGGGTTATTTTTTCATGTTGATCATGTTGAAACTGGTTTGACTTAATATTTCATAGTCTAACTGTCCATTTCTATGTTCACCAGTGTATAAAGCTATTTAGCTTTTAGAAAATAGTTTTTCTTGCATTTTGTCTTGCAGATAATGTAGATGTAAATGTGGAACTATAGTTGAATATGGCAGTTTTTAACTTATTATAGTGAATGTCATTTTAATTAGTGTTTGTCTACCCCTAGTTTCCCTATCCCAAGCCCAACCTCCCCTTATTCTAACCCTAAACCCCATAGGCCCTCGTCCCAACCCACCTGGCCCCTTGCCCCATACCCCTTTCTCCCCTTCCCCTACCCTAACCCCCACCTCCCCCCCTTTCCCTTAACCTAATTCCAAAACATCCCCCTCCCTTTATCCAAACCTATCTCCCTTCCCCCACCTAAACCTCTCCCCATCTTCCCCTATTCTAACCCTTAACTTTCTCTATCCGTACCTTAAACCCCATCTCCCCCTTTCCAATTCCCTTACCCATAATTCCTTTTCCCAACCCTAGACCCTTTACCTCTTATCCTAACCCCAAGACCATTGCCCCCTACCCTTAGCCTATATCCCTCTCAGCTTATTTATATTCATCTTTTCTTTTTCTCTTTTCAACAAAATAAATCATTATTTATTTATTTAATTATGTATTGATCAGTTTTTAAATCTATTATTTATTTTCCTTTTTGTTCTTTTTATTACTTACATTCTTTTCTCCCTCTACCCTGGTGGTTGGGATCCTCTTGGCCAGTGCACACACAGTCACCCACTTCAACCAAGCCACATTCCCCTTCACCTAACCCTAACCCTTAACCCTAACCCTAACCCTTTAACATTTCACAATTGGACATGGAACACACACTGGGAACTGGCCGACCCGGTGGGACAGCCTCAGTGGAGGGTGTATAGCGTATAAATGTCTGAAACATCCTGTGAAGCTGAGGTACGCTACTGACGATGTGTTCTAAAATTTAGACACAAAAATACTTCTATTTTAGAAGATGATATATAACACCTTTATCAAATTCAATACCCTAACCCTAACCTGGAATTGGGAGATGAATTTACACTGCAACTGCAGAACTCCCAACTAATTTACTTAGCCACCACACTTACTCATTTTTTGGCTAACCCTAGTAGGGTGTAAAATAGCCTCTTATGGAGTAGAGGTACTCATCCAGTCTTAAGTATGGACAGTGCCTAACCCTAGGCTGTCAATGGCTGGAGCGAGATTCATAGTAGCCTATGTGTGCATGCGGGGTGAAAAGCTCTCTTGTGACCCGGCTGATTGCTTGGCCAATAGGCTAGCAATGGCTGGAACGGGAGGCATAGTAACCTTTGCGTGTGCAGTGGGTGAACGGTTTCTTGTGACCCAGCTGATTGTCGGGCCTGAGGAATAGAGTTCCCCTACCAACATTTCAGATTGCACGGAAGAAAGAGTTTGGCCATTATGGTTTTGGAGTCAGGATCTTGGTGGTCCGACAAACAAAGACTTAAAAAAGAAATGGATTGGATTAAAAAACTGAATACCATCCATCCAAATGGTCTTAATCAAATGTTTTGATATTTCCATGTTGGGGGTGTGAGTGATGGGGTGTGGAGGGAAATACCACTTCATATTTATTTTTTAACTGATTTATCCCAAGGGGGAGGGATACATGGCTTGAAATCCTTTAAGGGAATATTTATAAAGTTTTAGAATTTTAAAGTCCCATATGGGGAAGTTGGTGTTGTTCCTCCACATACATCCTTTTTTTCTCACCTTTGAACACATTTGTTTTGAGGGTTTAATTGGACCTAACCCTAACCCTAACCCTGGTAGTGGTTTTCGCTGGTAGCCAGTTTAGTGTCGCTTCTCATTGGTAACTACCATTACATAGTTTTGGACACTGCTCTAGTGTAATTTCATATCTACAACTCATTTACCCATTTACAGCTCTTGCAGTACACCTTTCTCCCCCCCCGGAGAAGAGGATAAAACATACCTTCATAAAATAGATTATCGTTAATACATTAATATTCTAAGTAATTCCACCTACTCTAGCAAGTGGTTTCATACACTTGTAGATATTAAAAGTTATTACATATAATCTATGTTCTGTTTTATTCATGCTGTTTCAGGATAATCTGTGAAATGCACTGTTAGGAAAAGATCCGCGTTCCTTTGCTGCCACCTACTGGCGAATGTTAGTAAGGTTTTCAATCCAGGAACTCAGTGATGATGTCACTTTCGTTGGACGCTATGTTATTCTACTGGTGAAATGGAGCATGTCGTTCGTCTCTGCTCTTGCTCAAGCCTACGATACATTTATATGTTTACTTTCTGTAACAAGTTTCAAGTTGTACTTTCTTCCAGAATTACAAGATTGCTTTTGAAGGCGTCGTCGGTATGTTTTATCATTTATGGATTGTTTATGAATGACTTAACTTTTAATGTAACACAATGTTACGTAGCCTATGCTACTTAGTGGCTAAGCTAAACTAGCTGTAACTAGCGTTATGTGAATACACTTTCTGAATGGAATGTATGTATTTCGTTTATAGTTTTACCCTACTGCAAACGACCATAAAGACCCTGAACTGGAACCTGACGTCTTTGTGGTTTGTTGGAGAGGAGTTATCTAGCTGTTGACCCTGGCAAGGCGTTAGGGCAGAAGAGTACAATCTATGTATTTATTTTAGAAGTCTTGCCTCCATCATTGTCTATAATTAAACTAAAGAGAATTAGGGTCACAACAACGTTTTCTATGGTTCTTCCCAATTGTCCCATCATATCTACAATATCAACTACATCATCTTTGTCTTTTGTTTTCCCCTCCCCAACCCCTTTTTCTTTCTTTCTTTCTTCTACCCATTCCCTTTTCCTTCTTCATTCACTTTTCTGTTTTATTTAATTTTTTTCGGCCTGGCTATAAATAAAAAAATAATGATACATTGGTTAATGAGGTTGACAGGGATATAAGATGGAACTGTGCCCATGCTAAATGTATTTATGAGTTTATAAGAATTTACTTCATCTCTTAATATAAAACATGATTTTCACTTTTTTCACCTAACCCTAATCCGAACTTCCATTCGGGAGATATAGCAAAAAAACTGACTTCTTCTTGTCCAAACCCTAACCCTAGGTTGAAGTCAAGGTCAAAGTTGAAATCAACTCCAAACCCCATGTTGTCACATACCAATTGATGCGGAAACCCACCCCGAGTCGAAAGAAGTTGGTTTTGAGTTTGTTTTGACCTTCCCTTGCGATATATTGCAAAAAAACTAACTTGACTAGGTTTTTATCCTAAGTCTAAGTCAAAATCAAACTCAAACCCAGTCTCTTGCCCCAAAAAATGCTCTTGAGACAATTTTGAAACAACAAATCAATAATTATTAATACTTTATTAAGACTTTTCATCCATCACTGTCCTCGTCATCAGCGAGGTAGCCGATCATGTCCTCTTCCGCCCAGAGCCTGACTTGCCTCCTCAGCAATCCTGGAGGTGGAAGTGAAGGTGGGGGAGGAGGAGGAGGAAGATTCACATCCTCTTCCTCAGAAGGGAAAATGAAGTCACCCTCCTGCAAGAATGGAAAGATGATTAAATATTGTAAATGCATCCTCAAAATACTTACTTTCTTGTTGTTATTAAGCAAAAACTTACAGTTTGTGACAATATAAACGTTGAAGCCTAAAAAAGTAAAGAAAAAAATGAATGAATGACAATGAAAAATAAGAAATATCCAAAGTTATGGCTATACTTACCTCAGACTTTCCACTGGTGTGGACACCGCTGTCAGCCATTATTCCTGTGGAGAGAAACAAAATACATCAATTAATATAGAAAAAAAACTTTGTAAACAAAAAATCGTAAACATATACACACTTGAAAGCACTGTAGTTATCACCTGTACCAAGTCCCAATCCTCTAACACTAACTGAAGAACTCACCTGTCTTAATAGAGCCCTATTTGCTTCCATGGGATGAATATAGCCGAAGTCCAACTTGTATGGGGTCAAATCTCATGTCACTACAAAACTATTCCATTTGACTCAGAAGGCTCTGAAACACACTCCTATAGACAGTTTCATGGAATGCTCGCGTGATCCGAACGTTCTGCCTCTGGCCCTAAATTAACTTCCGTTCTGTTGAAATACAATAGCAGGGTCCCAGTGACATGATAACGGGAGCGCAAACAATTCCAACTGATGGGCAGGATGTGGAAGCAAGCATAACAACACCAATGGACGGCACGGAGAAAAGTGCATATTGTAGTGGTTTGGAGCTGGTATGTAGGGTAAAATACAAGGAATTAGTAGGGAAATACATCGGACGTGACCCATACTTGATGAAAATGTCAGAATTTTCTCAAGAGCGGAAAGATTTGCCAACAATCACGGCTGTGGGCATTACGAACTACGGCATGGTTCTGAGTTTTTTCCCCCATTTCTCACCTTTACAGGCGATTTCCTTAGGTACTCAGTATTAACCCTTTCCCTTCTCTCGGTTAGACAGTTTATAACATCCAAAAACTGACGTTTTTGGTACAAAAACGTTGCAGCCAAAATACAGTGCTTTCAATGGCTCCAGCTCCAGAAGCCCACCAGTTGAGGTTCGCATGCATACAGAAGAACGCTGAAAAATACGTTAGTGACGTAGGCTATGGGCGCAGCTATGGGCTTCTGCATTAATTATAGCAACCTCAAACATAGTAAAAAAATAGTTTTCAGGCAAGCTAACGTCAGGGTGAAGTGCTGTGTTGTGGCGTACAAATATATAAATTAAAATAATTAAAAAAAACGAGTTACTGAAAGTATTTAGATATTGGTGAAAGGAAATAGTTCATTTTAACCAGGTTGAGCACAGGTCTGAATGCTTGAAATATAGGTTGAAATAAAATCACGACAATGACATTTCGTTGTGTTACTTAAAATAAAAATGATTCCTGATGCACAGGAATACACATTGCACGCAAACATGCTGTATTTTAGCCTATCTCTGGTCAGCACAGTTGCAACCTAGCCAAGCATTTCAACGCTTTGTAAACAGAGGTTTCAGGACGCCTTCACAATGTAACGTTAACAAGTGTTTTCAGTCCAGGAAGCAACCAAGGAAAGTTTTAGTTTAATTATTTAATTAAGCTACAGTTAACGTGACTAGCAATTCATCTGACAAGCATGCTGACCTAGCCCTTGCCTGTTTTAATGCATGAATGGATTTATAGGACGAGAACGGTAAGAAAGTTTCTATCTGTTTTAAATCAGCTGTGTTTGACCTGACGAAGGGTACAGTGCATAACATAATTATATGAATGTTATGAAGGATAAGGTCTGCTGTCATGAAGGAGCATTCTGCCGCTAGCCACGTTTAGGCTATAGCTAACATCAGTCAGCTAAGTTGTCAAAAGTAGCCTAGAATTAGAGATGGGTAAAAAACACTGATGTGGTGATGAAACGAAATTAGCCAATGTCATAAAGTAGCGATCTATGCAGGAATGTTTTTTTGGGCGATATGAGGGATTATTTTTGCGCATGTATCGATAACAAGGGTTGTAGCAGGCAGCATGATATTGCTGAACTCACTAACACAGCATCCTCACTCCTTGTGTTGTTGACAACAAATTCCTTACTGTGTCTTACAAACGGATCTTGTTGGCTTGGTTTACTGAAAAAGCTGAAGTATGCGGTCATTCTCCATGTCTTGATGTCTTATCAGAAGTCCGACCGTCAGTTCAGTAACGTTAAGTTACAGCACAGCTTTGAATAACACTGTCACAGTGTGCAGGATAAACCAAATACTGAAAGAACCGCGATTAACGTTGCATTTTGAGCAAGTGTAGTTAAACCACTGCTCTTTTCCTTGAATCATATTCCGTACATTACCAGTTAATCATAATTTAAACAAGTAGCTTATGAAATTTACTTTTTATTCATTATGTATGACCATTGATAAACCATTGATCAGAAGAACTCCGTTGATTTTGATTGTTTGCGAAAGTCCACCGGAAATAAAGTTAGGGCCATGGAACATTGGTGCATTGTTTTTGTTGACAACGGTGAAACCGTCTATATAGGTTTTGTGGGAACTTTTTTGAAAAACCCATTTTGGACAAAATATTTTCAGAAAAATGCTATTTGTATATATTTGGCCATTACTTTGGAACAAAAGTTCTTAAGTACTTAAAAGTGTGATGTACCCCCCCCCCCCCTAATTCGTGGTTGCCGAACACGCTGGAGGTGGAAGTTTTTGTCTACGACTTCCGGTTCCAGAGATATCGCAATTTTAAAGTTTAAATCGGAAATTTCATTTTTTTTTAGCTAAAAATTATGAAACATCACTTGAAAGTCTGGTCCCAAGGAATCTAAAAACGTTGGTTTTAAGTTTCTACGACCTTCCATTGGGAAGATATGTCCAAAAAACTACAATTTAGAGAGTTTAAAAACGTTGTAAACTTTTATCGGTCATAACTTCGTAACGTAAGGTCGTAGAGACTTGAAAACTGGACCCACCTACCCTAATTCGATGTTTCTGAACACGCCAAGCATTGTTTCAATTCTGTACGACCTACCGTTCCTTGTCCCAAGGAATCCAGAAACGTTGGTTTTAAGTTTCTACAGCCTTCCATTGGGAAGATATGTCCAAAAAACTACAATTTAGATACGTTAAAAACTTTGTAAAGCTTTATTCGTCATAACTTCGGAACGGAACGTCGTAGAAACTTGAAACCTGGATCCGCCCACCACAATACGATGTTTCTGAACACGCCAAGCATTGTTTCAATTCTGTACAACCTACCGTTCCAGAGATATCTCAATTTTAAAGTTTCAATCGGAATTTACGTACTTTTTTCTTGCGCCAAAAAATTACGAAACATGACTAGATCGAAAGGTCTTGTCCCAAGGAATCCTCTACGACCTTCCATTGGGAAGATATGTCCAAAAAACTACAATTTAGAGAGTTTAAAAACTTCGTAACTTTTATCGGTCATAACTTCGGAACGGAAGGTCGTAAAGACTTGGAAGTTGGATCCGACAGACATAATTCAATGTTTCTGAACACGCCAAGCATTGTTTCATTTCTGCACGACCTACCGTTCCTGAGATATGGCCCTCTGAAAAATGAAATCTTCACATAATTTTTTGAGGCACTTCCCGGTGTCGTACGAAGAAAATTCTGGTGTCGTTGGAAAGCTCTTGAGCTAAATCTCAAGTCTGTACGACATTCCTGGCCGGACATACAAAATGTCAGCAAAAAAAAAAAAAAAAAATGCTTTTTCTTTTTATTTTCGACCAATCAGAGAGCAGCTTGAGTCCGGTATAAAAACAGATGCACGGCCAAAACCGTCATTTGAGCTCCAGATCCCAAACAGTCAAGAGCTGAAAGTGCTGCTCCTGAAAGTGGCGAAGTGGCGAAGTGGCTAGGTGGTTAAGTTGCTAAGTGGCTAGGTGGCTAAGATGCTAACGTGCTAAGTGGCTAGGTGGCTAAGTAGCCAACTTGCTAACTCCTTGCTAATTCCCAAACTTTGATAGGCTAACCCAAGTCATGGCCAACTTGACTGATGTCCTGGAAGTGGGGAGGGACAATAGGGAAGCCCTGTTCAAAGAAATGCACTGTTTCAATTAATTGGAGGAGTTTTTATCCTCTGAAGATTCCAGAGTAGTCTTCCAGTCCACTGTTGTCCCCGACCCAGACAAAGTGTTTGACTTCACTTTCGATGTAGACAGAATAACAATCGAGTTAAAGTACTTTGCCGCGATTGCAAAGGGAGTCCATTTCCTGAAGCTCCCTTTGGCAGAGGAAAAACTTGTGGTACAACCCCAGTTTGCCTTTTTGAAAAAGCACCTACCGCTTAGGGAATTTTCCACAGCAGGCCTGAGAGTCCTCAATCACTGCTGTGGAGTTAGGCTGGGGTACGTGGATGGTGGCTACCATCTGTGTCTGACAGCCCTACCCCAAGACTGGCTGAGACCAGATGATAGGCTCAATTGCTCAAAATCCTACAAGGAAGTAGCCACCACTGCCCCAGATGAAGTCGTACAACACTTTAGGGATCAGTTACAACTCTTGAGCAGGACCTCGATTTTGTGCTAGAGATGCTAGACAAGGCAGTTGAACATGCAAACAAAACCGAAGACTGCCTTGTGCTAGTGCCTTTTGTGTCCAGGTTTGGGCAAAAAGAACAACAAATCCTCAAGTTGGACTTCCTCAACTTCGAGCACGTAACTGCGATGTCCAAACACCATGCATGTTAAGTTGAGGGAAAGGACCCAGCCTTGAACTTGCTCTGGTCAAGGCATGGCCTCCTCAACTTGTTTGGACCATCAGTTAACACGTTCAGTGTCCTTGGGATGTTTGAGGCGCTGAATGTACAGACCCGAACTGATAAGAGACTGCTGGACGTTAGAGCTTCCTTGCTCAAAATATGTCAAGGCCAAGACATCAATTTCGTCCAGTGCTAAGTTGAGTCGCCCTACTGCCACCTGGGGTGTGGCTTTAGCCACCCTGTAAGCGGATGTGTGACTTTGTGTGGGCTCCAGCACCAGAGCACCAGGGCAATCATGGAAACATCAGCAAACAGGTACCTGACGAGCCTCCAGGACATCCTCCTGAAGCTGGGCAGGGCTCAGGTTGGAATATGTTAGTTTCCTGGATGGCAGCTCGCCTTTCCCAACACAGCTGCAGCCAGATGACCCAAAGTATTGGGATGTGAAGGCACTGGACAGTCTTTTTCAAGACTATGCCGTAGTCCTGCCATTCAAACAGTGAGAATGAGAACTTCATAGGCTATGTTCAGACTGCACTCCAAATCTGATTTTTAGCATATCTGATCAACATCAGATCTCTCTATCGACCGCGTTCACATTGCTTGTCATATCGGATCTCCATGTCCGCTAATCACCTGCCATATCCACGTGGGTTACTATGGTACCCCAAGGCATCATGCCCACAAATAATAAACAAACCCGCGGAGGGTAGAATGCTGGTTGTTTCTCTCTCAGATGGTTAAGTGGGGCCGTAGCACACAGCTACAAGTAACAAGGAAGTATCAGAGATGGAAGAATAAAGTTACTCATCTTTATTTCAGTGCATCAATGCAGTCCAGCACAGCTGTTAGTTGCCTTTCTGATGCGTGGTTGAAAACTTTCACTGACGTTGCTTTCCACACGCGAGGTAAACTCCAACTTGCGGCAAATCCATGACGCGCACTGACACGTTGTTATAGCAAACGATACTATTTTTTAAAAGGAGAATTAACATTGATCTCTCACTTCCGTCCATCTGCATTCCACGTGTTGATGTTTGTGTCACGTGACAAATGACGCAAGTGACACGGTGAAATCTTATCCCATGTGGAAAAGCTGTTCAGATCGCAGCATATCCGATATGAATCGCAATTGACACCACATGGGTATGTAGGGCGTAACAGATTCGGAAAAATCGGAATTCATGTGGTTTTCTGCTGTTCAGACCACCCGAAATCAATTCTAGATACAATCTGGATATGAAAACATCGGATTTGGGATGCCAATCTGAACGAGGCCATAGAACTCATCCATAACTGCCTGGATTTCCTGGCCTCTAAATTGTCAGGCATCTACCTGTCCAATCACGCAAAGGGGAGGGTTTGAGGCTGCCTGGCAAGCCTTCCAGTGTGAGCTAGCATGCGAAGAGCTGCTCTATGGCCACCCCCCCTCGGCCTTTGATGCTCACTTTAGGACTTCGCTAGGCACCTCGACCGCTAACAACCGAAGTGCATCTCATTGTAGGGGGTTCATTGGTTTGGCCCCCTACAACAGTGCCTCATTTGGGCAGAACCCTCCCCCTGTCTACATATGGACGAAAAATGCCCAACTGATAGCCAGGGTAGAGAGACTGTGGCCTGTCACCTGCACTTTGGGTGCAGGGCCAGCCATGGAGGGAGCAGAGATGCTCCGGGTTGCTCTGGGGGACCTTTACAATGGCACAGCCAAAGATATCCCCTGGGGTGCCCTTGCATCTGACACCCTACCAGAGGGATTCTCCCTCCAAGGAAGCATTAGCGTGGAGAATCTGGCCAGTGATTTGGCCACCACCTGCCGCTTTGGCTTTCCGCATGTGTTCAGCAGGGGACTGGCGCTTGTCAGGGAGGCAGGATTTGATCCTGCCAAGTGCCTCCTCCTTGGCTTGCAAGAGCTGAAGCTCACACACTTCCCCAAAGTAGCTCTTGTGGACAAGTACAAGAACTACTGCGTGAGAAGACTCCCCAACCTGTATCTAGCCCTGCACCGGGCCGATGCGGATGCCCCTATCAGGGCACAGATGGCCAGCCTAACAGGGGACATCTGCAGCGAAATCGAGCGCAGGGGGCTCAGCTATGCAAGAAACCTTGAAAGATACCGGTTCTCGGGATTCCCCTGGCTCGAAACAGTTGTGAGGAGGCTCCCTACCTTAAGTGCCCCTGCGAAGCTGAGACAACTTACCTTCGTGAGCTGTGTGGGGCTCCGCATGAACGGGGACTACGTCGAGTACAC
The DNA here is from genome assembly GCA_027497455.2 of Sardinella longiceps. Taxonomy (NCBI): domain Eukaryota; kingdom Metazoa; phylum Chordata; class Actinopteri; order Clupeiformes; family Clupeidae; genus Sardinella; species Sardinella longiceps. The sequence goes on along the minus strand of JAODXP020005506.1, from coordinate 39,232 downwards.
GCAGTTGAGGGAGCTGGTGCAGGAGCTGACCTTCCCGCAGTCGGTCATGCAGCGGCGGCTAATCCAGAGCCAGGAGCTAATGGAACAAGTGACGGCACTTAAGGTGTGGAAGCTCCATCCAAGCGTCCCCTATAAGCCGACAGGAAAGCCTCCGCCAGCCTTGCAAAAGTCCTCGCCGCCCAAGGAGGAGGTTCAAGCGATTAGGGAGCCTGAAGACCTCAGAGAAATGAACCCTGACTAGGTTCCTTCTCCCAGGGTGCACCACGGACTGTTTGACCTCTCAATCCTCCCTGAAGAAGTCCTGATGGACGAAAGTGCTCGGAGTCTGAGGATTATACTTTTTAAATGTTTTTTTAAGGACTCTCTAAAACTCTGGATTTTACCTCCACATGCTTCTAACTGAAGGATTTATACCAAACTGTCTTTGAAGGTTCTCAAAATGGCCTCCACTCCAAACAAAGGACTGCAGCCTCCAATGGGTGAGATGGATCTTTAACCTGCAAATGGACATATCCTTTTAAAAGACAGACAAGTTTTAAAGTTTTTATCCTAGGCTTTGAGTAAGCCAGGACTCACATGAACTGCCTTTTCAAGTGCATTGTGGTAAAATGTTTAACACACACAAGTGAGACAAAAGACTTTGACAAAACTTTAACTTGTACAAACAGGAGCATTGGGGTTTAATACCAACAGTTAATGAGTTCCTTTTTTGTTTAACCTTTTAGTTTTAGTTTTTTAGATAGCTTTTATAAGCTATCTAGTTGTCTAAATATATAAGCAACACCTTAACTGCCTTAGACAAGTGAGGGTAGCTGTTAAAGCTCCCTTGAAATAAGTTTGTTTTATTTGAGTTGGTGTTTAGTTATAGTTTGTTTTATTTTTGGGGTAATTTCAATTAGTTTTATTTCAGTTTTTCACTGGAGAATCTTTTTAATTTGTTGGTTTCTTTTCTTTGTCCAATTTAGATTCTCCATTTTGTCCCATTTTGTCTTTTTTCATCTTTTTCCTGTTTTAATCTTGGTTTCTGCATATCCCTCCTGCCTTCTAGCTTAATTCTAGGAAATAGGATAGGGTGTGTAATTAGTTTAAATTTTGGCATTATTTGTGTTTTGTTTTTTGTAACTTTCTTTCTCTCCCTCCTTTTCTTTCTCCTCTCCTCCTGTGGTGTAGTCCTCTACCTCTGGTGGTCACCAGATGGTGGCATCGCGTCCCCGTTCCAGTTTCGCTGGCCCGCTTCGTGAACCTCCACCTGTTAACATAAATGCACAAAACAATAGAGATGACGATTTGGAATTGATCAAAGCCTATTTCAGATTAATTCAGACCAAACATCACTTGCAAATTCTCAATTCCAATTTGGAAAAGAATAGCCTGCCTATAGGCATGTCTCGCAAAGTGTCTAAATTAACCACCTTCATCAAACCAGCTTCACCCAATCCGATTATATTGGATAAAGTGAAAGCAAACACAGATCAGTGGATGCGCAATAATCTCTTGGCCCTTAAGGAACATTATACGGCCCTCTGGGACAGCACTTTTCGGGGTCTTAAGCCATTTAAATTGCAGGCCTTTGAAAAGGCGACTCGCTGGGCATATAACCGTTTCAGAAGGAAATTGAGACCTCAAGTAGTGGACTTGGTCAGGGATGAACTCTTAATTACTCAGGGATCTCCCGACGTCGGCCGCGCCCACTTGGAGAGACACCAACAAAGAGCAGCCCAAAGAGCCGAACTGGATGAGGTGGAGTGGCCTACCCTAGCTGGGCCTACCGCCTCGCGTCCTCTCCCTCTCCCTCTCCCGCAACGGGTGAAACCTGTTAAACAGAGCAAACCAAAACAAACTGCTCCGTCTGCATCGACGGCGTCTGTCCAACCCCCGCCGACGATTCCACCTGCGAAGCCAAAAACACCACCTGTGGTCAATGCGCAGGGAGGAACCAGCGAGGCCCCCAAAGGTAGCAAAAAGCTTAGTAAGAAACCTCTGGTGTTTAAAAGTACCACTGCGGTTAGAAATAATTTAAGTTTACCTAAAAAGGTTCAAGCTAAATTAAAGCCCTTTAATGTGCCATTACAGTCTCCTACCTCTGAGCCGAGTAACGGTCCTCCACTCGAATCGGCCGCTTCCCTCGCCGCGGATATGGGGGAGGAAGTCCCACCGTCCATCCCTGGTCTCGTCACCAGCTCGCCTAAACAAAGTCCAAAGGGGACATCGGCGCAACAGCGTGAACCTCTCCAAAAGAGTGAAAAGGCAAATGAGCAAAATGATTGGTTAGAAGTAGCTTTTACCAATTCATCTTTTAACGACGAACCTATTATACAAAGTAACATTGTGCATCTTTCTCAACCACAGGGAGATCCGGAGGCGGCGGTCGGTGGTGCCGTGGGGCGGGCTCCTGTTGAGGAGTTAATAGCACCATCAGGGGGGCACAGGATGACAACAGAGTTGGCCCAAGCTGCTACTGAGCTAAGCTTCAATGAAGGCAACACAGCTGAGCCCCCTCTGTTTACATCCAGGATGCCCGTGCCCGGCACCCCCGACCGTCGCGCCGCCTCCCTTGTGGTGAACAATAGCAATGACCCTTTAGCCACAGATAGAAATAATCAGAGCGAACAGCTACAGAGTTTGAACAGTTCGACCCGACTGGAATCCCCCGTCTCTAAGGCTATGTTCAGACTGCACTCCAAATCTGATTTTTTGCATATCGGATCAACATCTTATCTCTCTATCGACCTCGTTCACACTGCTTGTCATATCGGATCTCCATGTCCGCTAATCACCTGCCATATCCACGTGGGTTACTATGGTACCCTAAAGCATCATGCCCACAAATAATAAACAAAACCGCGGAGGGCAGAATGTTGGTTGTTTCTCTCTCAGATGGTTAAGTGGGGCCGTAGCACACAGCTACAAGTAACAAGGAAGTGTCAGAGATGGAAGAATAGCGTTACTCATCTTTATTTCAGTGCATCAATGCAGTCCAGCACAGCTGTTAGTTGCCTTTCTGATGCGTGGTTGAAAACTTTCACTGACGTTGCTTTCCACACGCGAGGTAAACCTTGCTTTCCACACACGAGGTAAACTCCAACTTGCGGCAAATCCATAACGCGCACTGACACGTTGTTATAGCAAACGACACTGTTTTTTAAAAGGAGAATTAACATTGATCTCTCACTTCCGTCCATCTGCATTCCATGTGTTGATGTTTGTGTCACGTGACAAATGACGCAAGTGACACGGTGAAATCTTATCCCATGTGGAAAGCTGTTCAGATCGCAGCATATCCGATATGAATCGCAATTGACACCACACGGGTATGTAGGGCGTAACAGATTCGGAAAAATCGGAATTCATGTGGTTTTTTGCTGTTCAGACTACCGGAAATCATTTCTAGATATTGGATCTGGATATGCAAAAAATCGGATTTGGGATGCCAATCTGAACGAGGCCTCGTTCAGATTGGCATCCCAAATCCGATTTTTTCATATCCAGATTGTATCTAGAATTGATTTCGGGTGGTCTGAACAGCAGAAAACCACATGAATTCCGATTTTTCCGAATCTGTTACGCTCTACATACCCATGTGGTGTCAATTGCGATTCATATCGGATATGCTGCGATCTGAACAGCTTTTCCACATGGGATAAGATTTCACCGTGTCACTTGCGTCATTTGTCACGTGACACAAACATCAACACGTGGAATGCAGATGGACGGAAGTGAGAGATCAATGTTAATTTTCCTTTTAAAAAACAGTGTCGTTTGCTATAACAACGTGTCAGTGCGCGTTATGGATTTGCCGCAAGTTGGAGTTTACCTCGCGTGTGGAAAGCAAGGTTTACCTCGCGTGTGGAAAGCAACGTCAGTGAAAGTTTTCAACCACGCATCAGAAAGGCAACTAACAGCTGTGCTGGACTGCATTGATGCACTGAAATAAAGATGAGTAACTTTATTCTTCCATCTCTGATACTTCCTTGTTACTTGTAGCTGTGTGCTACGGCCCCACTTAACCATCTGAGAGAGAAACAACCAGCATTCTACCCTCCGCGGGTTTGTTTATTATTTGTGGGCATGATGCGTTGGGGTACCATAGTAACCCACGTGGATATGGCAGGTGATTAGCGGACATGGAGATCCGATATGACAAGCAATGTGAACGCGGTCGATAGAGAGATCTGATGTTGATCAGATATGCTAAAAATCAGATTTTGAGTGCAGTCTGAACATAGCCTAAGTCACGGATCACTCAAGCGGACCCATAAGGTCAACCACATAGGGAGGTCCAAGGACCCCCGTTCCGAGCCCACTAGGCACATTACCACGAACCGCAAGTTGACAGATTGGGAAATCCACATTAAGAAACCAAATGTCATTCTGGGTGATTCGAACCTATCCCGTATCCCTAGGTTTGAAAGCGATTCTTTACAAATAGATAGTTATCCCGGGGCGAATATCGATCACATCACCAAGATTTTGCGCAAACTGCAACCAGTTCTTACTGTTACCAATGTAATATTGTCAATAGGCATTATTAATTGTCACAATAGTAACCAGTACGATACGCTTAAATCGGCTGTCAATAGACTGCGTAAGGCCGCGGGGGAGGCTTTTCCTACGGCCACAGTGCATTGGGCATTGCTTAATAAACACGAAATGCTTTCCGGAAGCCAACAACAGGCGATTGCTAACCTTAACGAGCTAATTATGAGCCAGGGTGCCTTTTTAGCGGAGCTCAGAACAGTTTTTTTCTACCGACCGTGACGGGGTCCATTGGACCACGGAGTGCGCGAGTGCCATTCTGGAAATGTGGATGGACCAGTTAAACTTATAGTGAGGGAACAGATAGATCCGAATGTCCCCCAACACTCTAACGTTACTAACCTGTGCTCTGCCTTCCAGTTATCCGAGGCTCAAAGGGTCATCCTGGAAAGGGGGCTGACGTTCATCCCCACGCTCCCTACGGGTAGATAAATTGGAGTTACGCAGAGACCTTCACATGTATCACAGACGTCTTAAAATTTTAGATCATTTTAATTTTGAAAAAAACTCCACTGTGGTACCTTTTACGTAGCCCTCTAAATGGGAGCCGGATGAGGACTTGGTCTCACTCTATCTCAGAGAGCTGATTGCCAATGACTGCAGGGCATTTCATAGTTTGACCTTCCCTAGGGAGAAAAATAGCAACCTAACACCGGCACAGAGACAGGCGCTAAAAGAACTGGCTAACAATCAGAATGTGGTCATCAAGCCTGCAGACAAAGGGGGCCAAATAGTATTGCAGGATCGAGCTCATTACATCAGAGAGGTGCTCAGACAGTTACAGGACGAGGCATATTACAGACCCCTCGAGTCACTGTTACAACCACAAACGCAAATTCAAATTAGGAGATGCGTGGACGCCATGGCAACAATGGGTTTCATTAATAAAAAGCAAAAACTTTACCTGTACGGGCCCGACGACCCGAGACCTAGGCAATTTTACCTCCTGCCAAAGATTCACAAGGCCCCAGACACGTGGACAGTTCCTGGGGTTCTACCCAAGGGCCGCCCGATAGTCAGCGACTGTGGTTCTGAATCGTACAGGAGTCAGTTTCCCAACAGCGTCGTTGCAAACTAACGTAGCAACTTCCGTGGTTGGAACGACGGTTGTCCGGCATTTGTGTTACCCAAAGCTGTCGCTAAGACTACAGTCTTTACAACTACAGTCGCTGGAACTTAGTCGTTACAACCACAGTAGTTTCACTGTCGTTAGTGTTTAGAATCGTTCCCCAACGGCGTCGGATGACCTTACCATCGGATGTGGGACTGTAGTTGCAGCGACAGGTGTATAGCTGTCGTTAAGCCTCTTCCTCGTCTGTTTGGGTTTTAAAACTGTCAAATTGAGCATCATTTGATGCATTACCCCCACCTACAGGATTAACTAATTCCCACTTCAACTTCACCATGCCATGTGGTAAGATGCAACTGTTTGAAACACAAATGCTCCAGTTATCCATAGAAGTTTCAAAGAACAAACAAAGATAACTTACAACACGTCACCAACCATCACGGGTAGGCTACAGCATGTCAAATATATATATATATATATATATATATATAAAAAAAGACGACTTCGTTCCCGCCTGGATTCAAACCGGAGATTTGACAAAACACCATTCTACTGCCATAGGTGTGCTTGACCTTAACCCTTATCACCACAGTTCTTGATAATTGAGATGAGGCACAACTCGTACTTGACTATCAAAAGAAGTACGTTTTTAAGTTTTTTTTTTGTTTTGTATGAAGACTCATTAACGTGGTTATCATGAAATAGCCCATACAAATTGAAACACTGTCATGTCGGGGAATATTATCTACCACTACCACTACGTTTATCATTGTGTAGTTTATTTATCAACACTAGCGATTTTATGAGCTTAGTGATGCTACAACTTTAGCCATGCTATGTTGACATGCTTTTTGCAACGAGTGCTTCCGAATTCTCCCCGAACGCTGCCGAAACATCTGGGAACGATGTAGTTGGAACAATGTAAGTTGTAACCAATGTCGTCAGGACTAACATGTTACGACAGAACTTCAAGCGCGTTGGGAATTGGTCGTTGTTTGCCATCTTTATCGTTAGTAACTGCGTCGGACAACGGTGGTTAGCTAGCATCCGTTGGGAAACGGAGTCCAGAGTAGCAAAGTTTATTGACTTTTATTTAAACCCCTTGACTCAAAAACACCCGAGTTACATCAAAGACTTGTATCACTTTGTCGACAAGCTGAAACCTCTGCGTGTGCCCCCTAGTACCAAGCTGTTCACCATTGACGTAGAATCCCTATACACTAACATCGAGACCCACAGGGGCCTCAGGGCAGTGCGTAACATTTTTGACAGGTACCCCGACCCCAGCAGACCCGATGCTTTTATTTTAGAATTGTTGGAGTTGACCCTCACGTTAAATGACTGAGTTTAATGGCAATTTTTACCTACAGACTTGTGGCTGTGCGATGGGACGCAAGTATTCCCCTGCCTACGCCAACATCTACTTGGCAGAATGGGAAAGGGAGGTCCTGGAGCTGTGTCCGTTGAAGCCGTTGCTGTATTTCCGCTACCTCAACGATCTGGGTGGCCTGTGGCAATACACAGAGATGGAATTCGATCAGTTCATGGGCATCCTTAACAGCTACCATCCTAGAATCAAATTGAAGCATATTTTAAGCAGCCACAAAGTTGAGTTTTTGGACACAGAAGTCTCTTTTAGAAATAGCTTGGGTTCATTAGCGGGTAAATTGCTAACCACTAAGGTGTTTTTTAAGGAAACAGACAGACACGCACTATTCCATAAGCGCAGCTTTCACCCCAGGCATACATTTAAAGGTATCATCAAAGCCCAATTAATTCATTTTTATCGCCTGTGCACTTACCAAACATATGTAGAACACGCCACCAGCATCCTTTTCAGAGCACTCCAACCACGCGGTTACACGCTGCGTTTTCTGAGAAATATCAAAACAGAAGTTAAAAACATGTTTATGCATAAACTTGGGGCCTTTGGTGAGCAGCCAGACCAGGCGGGGGCGCTCCTACCCCTGGTAGGGGTAGAGCCATGTTAACATCACAGTTTTTGTCAATTGTGCACTTCAGGTTCCCTTTATTTATTTATTTATTTATTTATTTATTTATTTATTTTTTAGCATAGACATATCCACGGATAGACAGTAGCCTATTCAATAAGATGCCAAGTCTACAGCCTGTTTTGGCAAATCCTATATGCTCCCAGACGGCTTTTCCCTCTCCGGAGCCGTCACGACAGAGGCCCTGTGCGACCAGATCGCAAGGGTTTACAACTTTGCATACCCCTGCACCTTTGGTCGTGCCAGGGCCATCGTCGAAGACGCCGGCAAGGATTTAGCCAAATGCTTGGTTCTTGGCTTTGAGGAGCTGAAACTCAAGTTTTTCCCCCCTGGTGCGAGTGACTGACCGCAATAGCCACTACTCTGTAAGGAAGGTAGAGAACCTGTTTGTGGCAGTCCACTCAAATGGAAGTGAGGCACCCAAAGAGGCAGTGTTGGCGACTCTGTGTGGCAACATCTGCCTTGAAATGGAGAAGAGGCGACGGCTGCTGGGAATGCCATGGCTGGAGAAGGCATCAGCAAGGCTTCCCACAGGGTTGACTGAGGCGGAGTGATTAGTCCAACTCACCTTCATTTCCTGCATTGGGCTGCGGATGAACGGTGAGTACGTGGACTACAAAGAGTTGCGTTTCCTTTTGCAGGAAATGAAACTCTCACAGGCCACGCTTCAGAAAAGACTTGTGCTTGGCAGGGACCTGCTTGAGAACGTCACAGCCCTTAAGATCTGGAGGCTCCACAAGTATATTGACTATCGGGTCAACAAGCGAAAGGCAGTGCCTGCCACTCAAGCAAACCCTCCACCTCCTCCAAAGACGCAGGAGCCAGAAGACGTACGAGTCATAGCTCAATCGAAAGGTCTGGGCGAGAGGAATCCAACAACGTTGGTTTTAGGGTTAGAAAGATCAGGAGATATGGCACCCCAGTTCAGTTCAGTCGTTTTAGGGTTAGAAAGATCAGGAGATATGGCACCCCAGTTCAGTCGGATGGGGGTCCGACTGCTCGCTTTTAAGGTATACCCTAATATGCTGCTCTGTTATCAACATGTTACCCAGACTTCGAATCATCGTAGTACATGGAGAGCAAATTCTATTTTTCTAGTGAAACTTTATTCCCCTATAACACTTACATCAACATGATTGCACAGTGTAATGTAGATAATGACCGTGATACTGACTCTTTTACACCCCCGGCCCTTCCACAAACACAAGTGATGGAGACGAGACCACCTATTGCGATTCCAAATCAAGAATGACCAATAGGAGCGATATATTTTGACTAACGGGCTAGGTATTAACAGTGAACCCGTTGATGCCAGTAAATTGCCAAGTCTCAAAACAGTAGCCCCACTTTCTCTGGGGGACATGTTAACATTCAGCATTAAAAGGGGGATTTGTATTTCAGGAATACAAAAAAAAATATAAATCAGGCCTACAATCTCTGTCACCTTGGCTAAATGAGAAATTATTCTATTTAGGGAAGACTCCACAGGCCATACAGAGCTGTTCCACTACATGCAGTGTGCAGCAAACGAAGAGGAAGAGGGATGTCTTGATTTCTGGAAAAGACAACAGAAGGCATTCCCAAGGCTTTATCTGGTAGCTATGAGGGTGCTGGCTGTACCTGCCATCAGTGCTCCTGTGGAGAGGGTCTTCAGCCAGCGGGGAGTCATTATGCGCCCGCACAGAGCCAGACTCAGTGCAAAGACACTTTCGGAGTTAATTTTTCTGAAATGCAACGACTCTGCCTAAACCCCTGTCCAGACAGGTTAAATTGTTCCACGGATATTGTTACAGAGCTGTAATGTTACCTTTTATCAGAAAATGTAAATTGACCCCTGTGGACAAACTTGTTTTATTATAATTAAACATACTTATTTTGTTATTTTCCACATTTCAACATTATTGGCAGTCAAGTACGTTAAAGGAAAGGACAAGGAAATTGTCAGTTCAGTGACTCTGGTAGAACATCGCTAAAGAGGATTTTAGACCTCAAGAATGAAAATGCTACACAGCATAATGTATCTGTGGTATTTGTTTTCTAAATATTTAAGTTCAAACAAAACTTTTATGTTTCTTCACATTTAAAAGTTTAAATAGCCCTCTTAAGATACCATGCACTTTACCTCACTCACGTCAGATGTAGCGCTAACGCGCAAACATCTGATGATCACAATAGACAAGTTATTTCAGGAGCCAGAAATCCTTGAATCTAACTGGACAAATGGCTTGTCCATCAATTTAATTGACGTACACTTCAGTCAATCACATTGAAACCAACCGATGACGCTGGTTACGTTTGTTGGATTGGTTGGATTCAAAACAGTTGCTTCTTCGCTACGTCACACCCTCTACAGCAGCCAGCAGCCCTGATTGGTTCGGTTAGAGAATATTGGGCTTGAAATCGCTCTGAAGGGCTTCAACATCAGATTGTTGCGCGGAAGTGCCTTAAAGTTACGCAGCGCATCATCTGACGTGAGTGAGGTAACCATGCACTGAGCTTACCTCACTCACGTCAGATGTAGCGCTACGCGCGTTCATCTGATATTCAGCGATAGACGAATTATTTCGGGAGCCAGAAATCCTTGAATCTAACTGGGCAAACAGCTTGTCCATCAGTTTAATTGACGTACACTGCAGCCAACCACATCGAAACCAACCGAAGACGCTCGTTACGTTTGTTGGATTGGTTGGATTCAAAACAGTTGCTTCCTCGCTACGTCACACCCTCTACAGCAGCCAGCGGCCCTGATTGGTCCGGTTAGAGAATAATGGCTTGAAATCTCTCTGATGGGCTTCAACATCAGATCGTTGCGCGGAAGTGCCTTACGAAAGTTATGTAGCGCATGATCTGACGTGAGTGAGGTAAGCACTGAGCCGCCCCTGTTTATTATTTTCAACTTACTTATTTAGTTATTTTCCACATTATTTGCAGTGGAGGAGTACATTAAAGGACAAGGAAATTGTCAGTGACTGCTGGTAGAACACTGGAGAAAAAGATGTTAGAATGAAAATTCTACATAATATAATTTTTTAATTGTATTCTATGTTGTTTGGTTTATAAATATATTTATCAAGTTTAAAGATGAACTGAAATGGGCTCAAATGTAGGCAATTGTACATTACTTATCTAAAATATAAACAATTGGCACAAAAAAAATATTAAAAAAATTTAAATATATCGCTCTACTTCCAAAATTGAAATTTGCATAATTTCTGCAACCCACTACGTCACTGGCATGGTCGAGTGTTCTAAAGTTCTGGGTCAAAATTCCATGACCTTTGACGTGTGTAGCCTATGGATGAATACTGCTCTGAGATAAACTCCAGTGTTGGATTAATCAGTGGCGATGATACAGAGACCGCGGGGACTTCAGGATAACTTGTGTAAGTAGCCTGACTTGGCAGTTTTCCAGTCAACGATACGCTGGTGATTTAGCAAGCGTTAGCCAAAGTGTAGCTAGTCATTAATTGCATCGGATGTGCAAGTTAACTTTGACGGCTTTAACATTAGTTAGGGAGTTGGTTAGGAGGATATATAATCGTAGGTAGATGTCTGAAGTGTCTCATACTATAGTTTGTAATTGTAACGTTTTACTTTGGCTACCTTGGTCGTGATTTTCGTTGGCTGGTGCTGGTGCTGTTGCCTCGCTAACATCTCTGGCTATGTGTGACCAGATGTCAACAATGTTTTCGGGAATAGTGTATATTTACTGTCGGATAAACTCTTTAGTGTTGCATTTATCCATGTGGTGATAATACAGAAACTGCGGACATGATGACTTCAGTGGAAGCTTTTGGGCTTGTTGTCAGTTTACTAAAGCTAAACTGATAAAGTTGCTTTTGCTAAGGTTTTTGGCTAGTGGTCATTGATAGCATTCACTGATTCAAGGTGTTTAAACTCCGTAGAAAACTGGTTAAGAGGTTATTACATAGTTGTACATATGTAAAGCGTCTCATAGTCTGTGACTGTTTGCTTGTGCTTGCTTGGTCACGATTAATTAATCTGTAGGTTTGCCGGCGGCAGGCACCGTTGCATCTGGAGAGGATCTTGTCTCCTCTAACCTACAATCTGTGTTGTAGCACTGCCTGCAGCGTCGGTCTGTCAGTTAGCATTGAACAAACAGTAACGTTTGCTCAGTATTGCGACCTATTTCTTGTTTTAATACCTCCGTGTGAATAAAACGTAGGCTACCTTAGTTAATGTAGTGCTCCCTCCCTCAAAACAACAGGCTCGTTAGCTCGTTCATGTTAGGTGCAACGTAAAAATAAGATTGGTTAGATCCATTACCTTTAAAAACAACAGCTAAACGTTGTTTGATATAGGCATTTAGAATGAACTTCAAATCCTAAGGTAATCACACATGAGTTGGTCTAGCAACATTTACGTGAAAGTTGCTATTTGCACAACCTACCAACGGCAAATGTGAGGTTTGACTTAAGCCGCAGCTACCTTTTCATCTTTATGAAGAATTTGTATCCTTTTAGAAATAAGCCTCATACACGCACACATAGGGACAGCGCAGCAGATCTAGGCTATATTTCGCAATCGATTTTATTTTTTGAAATGGTACTTTGCTTTAAGTTAGGCTAGTTGTTAACCATGTTAGACTGCATCAGGCCCATTAAACAGCTGTGCGAACTTTATCGTAGAATTTTTCCTACCATGCCAGTGATCTAATGGAATGTTCAAATCAACAATGTCAGCGCCCATGTTTCAAAATTAACAAACTAAACAGGCCTTTTCTCCGTCATGGCAACTCAATCAGTTTTAAGTGTCCTGCCAATTAAAAGCCAGGTAGAGTATCTGTCATGTCACATTTACTTTAAAATTCATTTCAGTTCCTCTTTAAACAAAGCTTTCACATTTCTTCACATTCATTGAAATAGCCTTTTGGAACGTTGGAACGTATGCCAATTTTGATATTGTGTATAACATTTATCCAGTACTGATGAAAAAAAGGTTAATAGTTAATTTCAGTCATTTGAGACTTGAGACTTGACTTGGTCTTTGGACAAAAGATTCGAGACTTGACTTGGCATTGCTACCAAGGACTTGAGACTTGACTTAGAATTGAGTACAAAAAATTGAGACTTGACTCAATTTCTGCCCTGATTTAGGACAGTGCCTAACATGATCCCTGAACTCTATCAGGGACGTGGATCATATCTTTCGCCCAAGCCTTTTCCAATTCATCTTTTGACGACGAGCCTATAAATCAAAGTAACATTCACTCTCAATTACAGAGGGATCCGGAGATGGCGGTCGGTGGTGCTGTGGAGCGGGCTCCTGTTGAGGATTTAATAGCACCATCAGGGGGGCGCAGGATGACAACAAAGTTAGCCCAAGCTGCTACTAAGCTGGAGTGCGTTTCCCAAAAAACTAACGAACGTAGCATTTAACGAAGATCTTACTATGTTAGTTCAAGCTAGCGACTGAACTTATTCCCGCGTGTCCCAAAACGAGATAACTAAGTAAGTACCTCCATAGTAAGAAGTTGGTTGGTAGGGAAGACGTTAGTCCAAACTATGTCCTTTGCAGATGTTTTCGGAAGTGTCCGGAGAGTTCGTAGGCATTCGTTGCGATTAGGATCATGGGATATCGCCAATGTTACCAAAATGTAAAACTACGGTGTTGTCATTTACAGTTGTGGATAATGTTCACTGCCTTTCCTATTTGCATCGAGTTTTAGAAAAGGAGCAATTTCAATGAGTTTGTGTTGGTATATGTTCAGAAATAAAGCATGGGCTTCGGGAGGACGTGCTATTTGCCAATAATGGCAATGCAAGCTTCACAGTTATTTTAGAAAGTTAAGCATGGGCTAATTGGCCATAATAGTAGTATTTAATGAGCAACTACACACCATTATTATTAATAAATTCTAAGAACGTATATTTATATTTATGATTTGAACAATTCTTGATATGAGTTTTTTCAATTAGTCAGTGGCATACTTTGCTAAGGCTGTCACGTAGAGGTTGGCACATTACTTGTTTTGTCAGTTCAAGTTCGAATCCAGCCGGGAATACTGTAATGACGGCTTGATTTTAAATTAGGAATCGTAATGTAATGATTTAATTGCATCAAAGTTGTAATTTGAAGTTTCTGCCAGTCAAGAAGACCAATTGTTTTGACAACATGCATTTTACAACGTGTATCCTCTCTTCAGTTAAACTCATTTGTATGAGTCAAACTAAGGTCAATCAAACTGTGATAATTAATTCACGCTGTAGGTGGGAGTAATGCATCAAGTGGTGTCGCGTCAGCAGTATTTCACCCCAAAACAGCCAAAGAAGACATCACGTGGCCATATAACTAAGCTTCTTTGGCTTTAACTTGCACCTTGGAGTGTCAGCTTGAACTAACAAGTTTTACTAACAAGATACTATGCTTAGTCTGGACTATGCTTTTGGGGGACACCAGTGATGAACTAACTATGCTTTGACTAACGACGTTATCACCATAGTTAGATATATTTTCAAAAAAAGGAAGCTCGTTAGTCTGCCCGATGGCTTTGGGGAACAGAAACATATTCCAAACTAACTAACAAGCTATCTTAGTTAGCAACTATGCTTTTGGGGGACGCACCCCTGAGCTTCAATGAAGCAACACAGCTGAGCCCCCTCTGTTTACATCCAGGATGCCCGCGCCCAGCACTCCCGACCGCCGCTCCGCCTCCCTAGTGGTGAGCAACAGTAATGACCCCCTACTCATTGATAATACTATATAAGTGTTCACTCTGATTAGTTTTAACAGTTCGGTCCGGCTTAAATCCCCCGTCTCCAATAGACATTGATAGTCAAGGGTCACTCAAACGGACCCATAAGGTCAACCACTTGTGGAGGTCTAGGGATCCCCTGTCTGAGCCCACAAGGCATATTAACACGAACCGCAAGGTATCAGATTGGGAAATCCACATCAGGAAACGAAATGTCATCCTGGGGATTCTAACTTATCCCGTATCCCGATGTTTAAAAGCGATTCTTTACAAATAGATAGCTTCCCCGGGGCAGGTATGGACCATCTCACTAGTCTTCTGCGCAAAATGCAACCAGTCCATACGTTTACCCATTTAATTTTGTCAGTAGGCTTCGTCAACTGTCACAATAACAACCAATACGACACACTTAAAGGGTCCGTATATAGATTGCTAAAGGCCGCTGAGGAGGCTTTCCCTATGGCTATGGTACATTGGGCGCTGCTTAACCAGCACGAAATGCTTTCAGGAACCCAACAACAGGCGACTGCTAATTTAAACCAGTTAATTGTGAGCAGGGGTAACATTTTGGCAGAGCTCAATCAGCAACTCTTTTTCACTGACAGTGACAGGCCACTGGACCCCAGCGTGTGTGAGTGTCAATCTCGAAACGTGGATGGACCAGTTAAACTTATAGAGAGGGAACTGATAGATCCAAATGTCCCCCAACACTCGAATGTTACTAACCTTTGCTCTGCCTTCCAGTTATCTGAGGCTCCAAGGGTCATCCTGGAGAGGGGGCTAACGTTCATCCCCACGCCCCTACGGGTAGACAAACTGGAGTTACGTAGAGACCTACACATGTAGGTGTCACAGACGCCTGAAAATTTTAGATCATTTTAATTTTGAAAAATACTCCACTGTGGTACCCTATTGTCAGTGACTGCGGTTCTGAATCGTACAGAGTAGCAGAATTTATTGATTATTATTTGAACCCATTGTCCCAAAAATACCCGAGTTACATCAAAGACTCGTATCACTTTGTCGACACGCTTAAACCTCTGCATGTGCCCCTTAATACCAAGCTTTTTACCATGTACCATGTGTCCCTGTATACTAACATCGAGACCCACAGGGGCCTTAGGGCAGTACGTAACATTTTAGACAGGTACATCGACCCCAGCAGACCCGATGCTTTTATTTTAGAATTGTTGGAGTTGACCGTTACCATTAAACTCAACGTCGAGTTTAATGGTAATTTGTACCTCCAGACATGTGGCTGTGCGATGGGAATGAGTAGTCCTCTAACATTCTAACAATCATTAACATTACAATTAGTGTTTTTGGTATGTCCTGCAGTGATTCTCAATGTGTCTAAGGGTCCCTTTAGATTCTTTGATTGGGTGTTTAATTCAAATAATTTTGAGAACCACTGTTCATATACCACTCTATACATGTAAATGTAGATGATAATCTAACTGCAAAAGTCTTCTGCCCTTTCCAGTCATGTATGTGAGGGCCGTGTGGAAAGAAGGAAGGCGTGATCCCGGTGAACTGGATATAAGTGGCTAAAAGACTTGTTTGGTGGCCTTGCAGCTATAATGCAACAAAGACTGAAAAAGCTATAAGGGAAGAGGTGGAACCAGAGGAGGACTGGCTCGTCTTCCCCTTATTCAAAATAAAGCTGACCTCAGACTAGGGTTGGCTGTGGCTGGTCCTTTCAAAGTTGATTTATCCAAGATTCTGAGATCCTGGTCATTGTAATGGGGCAGAGTATGTTTACATTTGAAAAAAACTTCTTGATTTATTCCCAATAACATCCAAAAGTTTATGCAACATCAGCAGACAACTAGTTAACAGCGATACCTTTTGGAATAATATTTGGAGTAGGCCTATGTTATGAAGGTTTTTAATGTAAACAAAGTCTGCCCCCATTAGAATAGCTCAGATCTCGGAAAGGGCTGAGCTGAAAAAATGTAGCATCACCGGGTACTGACAAGGCAAGGGTAGCGTGAGCAGAACAACAGCATATTGAAATTGGCAGAAGTTCTCCTTTAAGCTTGCGTGTAGCTAAGCTGTTGGAATAAATCTGACCTCACCAGGAATACATATGGACAACACTTTTAGCTGGAAGGTACATGTGGAGAGTCTCTGCTGTAGAATACAACAGAGACCATACTCCTTACGTAGGCTTGAAGTGTTTGGGGTGGACTAAAAAATTATATTTATATTTTATCAGGCAGTACTGGAGCGCTTGGTCAGGTACGGGATGTCCATTTGATTCGGTAACCTTAATGTATAATTTAAAAATCGCCTGATCCAGACTGCGATGAAGGTGACGGGGAAGAGGGACTATCAGCCCCGCCAAACACTGTATGAGCAAATCGTCCTGAGGCAGGCCCAGAGGATAGTAACTGATCCATTACATGTCCTACACACAGAATTTGAACTTTTGCCCTCAGGGAGACGATTTAGGCTACGTTTACACTGCAGATCAGATATGCCCAATTCGGATTTTCTGCTCACATCTGATTTTCTTCATTGCGTGTTTACATCTAGTTTCAAAAGTGCCCAAATCAGATGTGCATGTTTACACTTGCCAGACACTTGGAAGTTCTGAAACAACCCGCATGCGTAGAAGGGACGTCCGCACTAAAAATAATTGAGGTGGCCAGAACCTGTTACTGCAGCCTTTAAATAATTGTTATGCTTATTTCCTTCATAATGATTATGACTAAATAGAAGGCTAACATATCCTTAACAAGTTCAGGCACAAGTTCAGGCACAACCCCCGAACAACCGTATTTCTAAAGTGGCTCATGAACGCCCATGAGTGATGTAAAATCTCCCGTGAATGGAGAGAAATAAAGAGCGTTATCGCGTTGTACAAGTGAGAGGTGGCGAGACAGAGGTGCAACGGAGAGAGAGTTCTCGAGCAAACGTCCCCGCTCTCTCATCATCAAATGACTTTGTCAGTAAAATGAAAGTTTCCTGCTATTAACCGAAATGAAGCTTGAGAAAGTGAAGGGGGAAAAATAAAGTCCGAGGATTGGTGAAAGTAAAAGCATGTTGGCTTCATTGCATGTATGAGAGGGGCACTCTGAAACATCACTGTCAAAACGGAGAAGATGAAGGTTGGGAATGAAACAAAAAGCATTTCTCCGCCACCCTACTCATATATTCCTAAATGGATAACGTTAATTTTATTGAAATTCGTCCTTGTTTCCCCTCGTTTCCCCTGCGGTGTGCAGGCTATGGAGAGTTAGCCTATGTCACTTCTCTCCTTATAACTTGCATGTAGTGCAGAAAAACTCCCAATTAATGACGTATGAGACGCATTGGTAGGGAACATCCGATCTGTCTGTTTAGACTGCCGTCACATCAACACATATCTGACACATATCTGATTTATGACCACATATGAAAGAGGCCTGGATCTGATCTTGACAGATTCCATGTGATTTTTTCTGTTTACACTGTCGTCAAACACATCGGAATTGTGCCACATGGGAGCAAAAAAACGGATTTGAACTGCCAGTGTAAACGCAGCCTTAGAGTCCCACACTGTAAGTTAAACCGTTTAAAAAAATCTTTTGTGCCAACCTCTATCAAACTCCTAAACAATGCAGCTGATGCAGGAGTTTGATAGAGGTTGTTTTTGTTTTTGTATGTCATCTGTGTTATTTATGGGTGTGCAATTTTTTGTTGGGTCAGTCTGTTATGTCTTATTTATGCCTAACTGTCTGTCTTGAAAATGTTTGTATTACTGGGCTTTTTTACGCAGCGCATGAATCCAAGACAAATTTCCCTCTGGGACAATAAAGTATATATCATCATCATCAATCATCACGAGTAGGCTACAGCATGTCAAATATAAAAAAAAAGACGACTTTGTTCCCACCTGGATTCGAACTGGAGATTTGACAAAACGTTAATCTGCATTCTCAGATGTGCCTTACCCCACTATACCACTATTCCTGTGGTGAATGATGAGGCACAACTCGTAGTTGACTATCAAAAAAAGTACATTTTTAACTTCTTTTTTTTTGAGACTCATTAAGTAACGTGGTTATCATCAACATACAACATACAAATTGAAACACGGTAGTGTCGGGGAATATTATCTACCACTAAGTTTATCATTGTAGATTAGTAGTTGTAAATTTCACCTGCATTTGGCCGCTTGGCTGGTGGGTCATTCCATGCCAACTCACCCAATTTTCAGAAATTTTCCCAGTTCATGTCATGGATTTCACTGAAAAAGTTCACATTTATACTCCTCTCTGAGAAATGTAACTTTGCCAAATATCATAATAATATAAGCTTTACCCCAAACCGTTTTCCTTCAATAAATTCTTGAAATATACCTTGAGCCTATTGGCATCTCTCTATATTAGGCATCACCAATTAATGGATAAGCCTGTAATTTTCACCATGCCTAGATATGATCCCAACAAAGATGTCTAGTTGAATTTTAGCCTGTTTTATGTATGAGACCAAAATCTTCCTCATGATGCACAAGATTGCTGAAGTTTTTATATTGGGATGCAGCGAAGTAGCACACACTAGTCAAACCAGGACAAGCTTGAAGACACTGCAGAGCTTCCCTCTGGAAGTGATGCACCACTGCTGCAGTGTGTTGCAGATGGTCACTGATGACACACATGCTAACATGACTGATCTGGTCATGGTCATCCTATGTCCCATAATAATATGCCACAGAGTCAAGAATAATGACAGCTTCATCTTTTCTTAATTGCTCTTTTAAGCGGTTGAGGAAGGAAGCCTGATGCTTGGCAATGAAGTGGTGGCTTGTTAATGCATCTGCTTTTTCAACAAGACTTCCTACAAATTATTGCCAGCTGTTATTGAAATCTTACAAATTGGTGCGATCTGTGGAAATCCACTGTTAGTACTGAGCTGTATCCTCCAATGACAAATCGTTCATCTCCAGTATGGTTTCTAGGTATTCATCTCCAGAATGGTCTCTAGGTATTCATCTCCAGAATGGTTTCTAGGTATTCATCTCCAGAATGGTCTCTAGGTATTCATCTCCAGAATGGTTTCTAGGTATTCATCTCCAGAATGGTCTCTAGGTATTCATCTCCAGAATGGTTTCTAGGTATTCATCTCCAGAATGGTCTCTAGGTATTCATCTCCATAATGGTTTCTAGGTATTCATCTCCAGAATGGTCTCTAGGTATTCATCTCCGTAATGGTTTCTGGGTATTCATCTCCAGAATGGTCTCTAGGTATTCATCTCCGTAATGGTTTCTGGGTATTCATCTCCAGAATGGTCTCTAGGTATTCATCTCCGTAATGGTTTCTAGGTATTCATCTCCAGAATGGTCTCTAGGTATTCATCTCCGTAATGGTCTCTAGGTATTCATCTCTGTAATGGTTTCTGGGTATTCATCTCCAGAATGGTCTCTAGGAAAGCATGTGAGCCTGGACATTCAGAGCATCTGTGCAACATGCACATTTTGCTTCTCGTGGAACCCTAACCCTAACACAATTTTACCCATCAGATCTTTGTATGTAATGTCAAGTAATGGCAGCGCATGAACCATGAGCTTTAAATTCTGATGTATTGCACATACACAAACTGCACCCAACAGTGACGCATTCAGTGGGCCTAAGTGCACCACATATTGACAAGCCAATCTTGTCATCTGGATAAGTCTCTCTGTATTTTTTGTAGAGCTCATTGAGATTCCTCATAATCAAGCGCTTCTGTTTTCTCGTGCGTCCTCCACCCTCTTTTACGGATTTGTAATCTTTTGCACCAGGGAGAAGTCTAGTGTGTAAATCATTTATATAGAACTCAGTTACTCTCATTTCAGTGTCCTTTGCAAGTAGAATCCTGCTTGCCTAAAACACCTTTTTCCTTCAGCAGTTTCTGGGCAAGCTTCACTCTGTATTCACTGACTTCGAATTCAGTTGAAACCTTTTCAATTGACCAGCTTGCTGGTGCCAAGTTAAGTATTTGAATTTGCTCTTGAGGAGACGATATTTTAATTTTTTCTTTCAGGAAGTTCATCAGTTCATCATAATCTTTGTACTTTACACACTTATTTGGACTTTGTTGAAATTGTGGAATTTCAGCAATTAAACATTTTGATAATTCGCTGCTTACGGCTTTGTGTAATTCAACATATTTCCTCTTTCCATAACTGGCCTCGTCCCTTTTACTGACATACCTGTTGTTAAGAGGCAAGAATCCAGTATCTGTAAGTATTTTATTCATGTTGTCAATTTTATGTGCTTGTAATGATGACGTTGCTTGTACCTCATCATCATCATCGCTCTTTGTTCCACTATCTTTCTTTACACAGGTGGGGCACCACTTCTGACCAGGCAGAATAATCTTCTTTGTTCTTTCTGTAAGTTATTTTGCCTTCTCTTCATCAATAATCCTAAGGGAGCCACTTGGTTTAGGCCTACAGGGATGGAGGTCGTGTACACCAAAAGGATCACAGCAGTTTTTTTTTTTGAAGAAGAAGAAGAAAACTGTACTTTGCAAGGAACACCTTCTGACAAACAGACAAACAGTTGATTCATCATCAAGGTCACTGCAACCACTTCTTAATTTAAGCAAACTTGACAAAGATCTTTTGCCACTAGTATACCATGTCTGGTGACCAGAATCCTTTTCATTTAGACTTTTCCCAACAGAGCAAGACTCCATGATCTTGACAGTACTAGGTCAGACAGACTGCTGAATGGAGAGGAGCTTGGAGGGAGATGTAATGAGCCACTGATTTGAGACAGGTTAATGGGCGTTAAAGGAGAGTACCGGAGTGAATTCAAGCATAGCCCTGTTGAAAGAGCTTGCTAAATGCGCTAGTTAGCGAGTGGAACAATATAATTTGGTACAGCACAGACCGAACGCGAACGCAGAAAGTGAACAGGCACTTTACACTGAATCAATGGGACCTGACTGTTGGAAACCGAAAGTAAGATCTGAGGTTACATTGACTCAATGTGAAGTGTTTCGCGTTCGCATTAGGTCTGTGCTGTTCGGAAATCTTTCTTTCATGCGAAACATATTGCTGTTAGAAGGCTCGTGCAGGCTATGCTTAAACTTACTCCGGTATATTGCTTTAACATGCGAGGGACTTGGGAGTGATCAGAGCCAGTGAGTAAATGTGGAATGAGGGTGTGGCCAAGGGACAATCAATCAATCAATCTCTCCTTCTCTCACTCTGTCCAAACCGGAAGTAATTTTTTGTCTTCAATTTTTTGCAGATTGGTGCATATTTAAGTTGATAATGCCTAATTTGCATACTTAAACATACAATTTCAGAAAACTTTTAGTACAAAAGATGTTTACCTTGATGTAAGTGAGCAATTGGGAAAGTTTCATTGTGATATGTCTTAATTTAAAATCCTACCCCATTCACCTGTAGTGTCTCATTTAACACATTTTCAAAAAAATGTGGAAAAGATTTGGAACCTAACGCATCCCTGAAATTTTCATAAGTGCCTGATGTTAAGGTGGTCTTTCTGAGAAAACAAATGGAAGCATTGTAACAGAGCTTTGATATTTGGCAAGGTTATTTCTCAGAGAGGAGTATAAATGTGATTTTTTTCAATGAAATCCATGACATGAACTGTGAGGCCCTAGGTGAGTTGGCATGGAATGACCCTGGTGTTAATTTAGAGTGAAAAAGTGATTCCAATTATACTTGGTCCAACAATGGATGCATCCCTCTCAGAAAAAGTTTGTTACAGGTCTAGGTCTCGCTCCACCAGACGCCCGTCCAGCACTCCCTCCAACAGACGCCCGTCCAGGTCTCCCAACAGCCGCCCGCCCAGGTCTCCCTACTCCAGACGCCCGCCCAGGTCTCCCTGCGCCCATCCAGGTCTCCCTCACAGAGGCTCCCGTCCAGGTCTCCCTACGCCAGTTGCCCATCCAGCCCTCGCTCCACCAGGCGCCCGTCCACGTCTCCCGTCAGGCACCCGTCCACTTCTCCCTCCGCCAGGCACCCGTCCACGTCTCCCTCCGCCAGGCACCCGTCCACGTCCACGAGTTTAAATTCAATTTAATAGATAGATAGATAGATAGATAGATATACTTTATTCATCCCAAAGGGAAATTCCAATGTTCCAATAGCTAAAACATATAACAGATACACATACAGTACACATGAGATAATAGATAGTTATGCACATATACATTCATCCACAAGACATTGCAGAGGTGCAAGACATCACTAGTCCCAGTAGCAAGTGAGACTATAAAAACTTAAACACATAAAAACTACAACATAAAAAAGTATTGTGCATATCAGATTAAAAGATAAGTCGTCTCTCTCTGCTCAGAGAGGAGTCATTATAAAGTGCTATTGCAGTTGATAAAAAAGTCTTTTTATACCTGTAAAAACACTCTTTTGCTTTGCCAGTGTACTGTGTAATGGATGAGAGGGATTGTCCATAATGTTTAGCAGTTTCTGTATCATTCTCCTCTCCAGCACCAATTCCAGGGGTTCCAAAGTAGCCCCCAGCACAGGGCCTGCTTTCTTGATCAGCTTGTTTAGCCTGTTAGACTCACATGCTCTGATACTGCTACCCCAACAGATCACAGCAAAGAAAATTGCACTTGCCACCACAGACTGATAAAACATTTGTAGCAACTTAGAACACACATTAAAAGACTTCAGTTTTCTCAAGAAAAAAGCACTGTGCAATCAAGTATTTTGTACTAATGCACACCTGATTATCTGATTAATAGTACTCTTTTGTAGCCTGAAGTCTGTTCAGTTTGTCCATATTCAATTTCTAACTCAAAATTTCTGTGTTTTCAGATGTCAGAACCTGGACATTCCCATTGCCTCAGGAGGCTAGGTCTTGTTTTAATGATTGTATCAAATGTTAATCATGCAGATGCGACTGCAGAAATGAGTTTTGGATTATAAGTATGCAGAAAGTACCTTCCTGGACATTGATCTATCTCTCCCTACACAAACTACCTGTTATTTAACCCTTTTAAGTGAACCGAACTCAGTACTCTAAAAGTGGACTGAAAAGGGAACCCAGACAAAACAAACTCAATTCTGTTTGTGTTCACATTATCAAAGAGGGCTGACCTCTTTCTGGTCTGCTTCAGCTCTAATGAGGCCTCAGTTTTCTTTCTGTTCACATATAGTTCTTCTGGAGGTCTCGGACCTCTTTTGAGCGCTTTGGATTATGGGGGATGTAGTGGCACTGGGCTGTGTATTTTCATCAGACTATCCATTGCCTCTTTCATAATTATGACGATAGGGTGCATTTTGTATTTATAATAATAGTTGAGCATTTTTAGGATTATAAATGTGACAGAACAAAGGCAAGCATTGTATTTTTATAAGTTGCCTACAGTTGAGTATGCCTATAGCAAATTTGTAACTTTAACATAGGCTAGTCTATTCAATTTGATCTGGAAATATTTTGTTGTAGCCTATGCACATCATACATACGGCGATTGTGCTGCAGTTTTTTGTCAAAATACTGCGCTGTTAATTGCATGACGGTTGCATATACGGAAGTGACGATGAGCAATTCTGTCACGCTATCCTAGGTATCTACTCGCCAAACTCTTATCACGTTGTGAAGAACAGAAGTTTGTCTGCAGTATGTTTACATCATGATCAGAGTGGTAGAGAAGACTTCCTCAATGCTCGAGATACAGCAGCAAGCTATGTGACAACGGCAAGTCTAGAGGGATAAAATACAACGCAAAAAAGGCAAAGTAAACCCGGACCGTTTTATGTTCACATCAAGCAGATTAAGCGAACCGTACAGTACGGTCCGATTCAGGGGTGTTTTTGGGGGGGTCTGAGTACAGTTTTGTGTTCACACCTTGCAGAAAACATGCGGAGTCATCATTTGAGTTCATTTAGAGGGCTGAAACGGACCAAGTGTGAAAACACCCTTAATTATCTTTATTTTTGAGTCGTATTCTAATCGCAATAATCTTGGGGATTGTTTCAGTGTTTCAGAAAAAGGTTTTAACATTGCTCCTTGAGCTTCGGGATAAGGATTCTCAGCACACGTTGGTAACATCGTCAGGATGGAGACCATGGAGCAATTTGACAAGGAGGAGGAGCATCTCATTGACAACAGTGACTTTGAACGCATGGTGGGTTTTGCGAATCTGAAAATGTGTCTAGTCAACAGGGTTGAAGTGAAGAGGTATCACTGAGCACTTACGATGCATATTCCAACAGGTGCAGCGTCTGGCTAGAGTGGGAGAAAGGGACGCAAAGGATTGCGTCCGAAAAGTCCTTGACAGCTGTGTTTATGCTGATGGCTGATAAACATTTTACAAACTGGGGCATATTTCACAAAATCAGAGTAAGTAGATCCAAGATAAGTGATGAAGACGGGGCTTGACCAAGCCTCTTCTAGGTAAACAAGCTCAAAACGTTTCATGAACGTCAATCATGGATGAGTTGAGGCGTCTAGGTCAAGCCGGGTCTAAGTAATTCTGCATGCACGCGTGTGCTCGTTTTTCAACAAACTCACTCGCGGTGTGAACACGCGATGTAATATAATAGTTTGCGTGAGGAAAAGAATTGTAATTGCCTGACGCTTACAAGAAAGCAAAACTATTTATATTAAAGACGGGAAATTCAATAACATCTGCAAACTTAAGAGAGAAGGCGTGGCAGGCAGCTCACTGCACAAATACGTATGCTCCCACCTGTGATTCAGGGTATCTGCACATTTTTCAAGTACAAATTTAAAGACTTTTAAGACCTTTTCAAGACCTCTAAATGGAAAAATTAAGACCAGGGGCGCAACTACTCACTTTTGGGGGGGTATGCGACAACAACCCCCCCCCCCAACAACAGTACCACTGATATAACATAATATAAAATTCTGAATCATAAGATGACCTGACTAGTGCTGTCAAACGATTAAAAAAATTAATCTGATTAATCACAAAATTTTGCAATGGTTAATCATGATTAATCACTTTTAATCACAACTCATTTCCTACAGTAAGAATTTGGATGCTAGGGTATGGTGGATCCTTATGTTGCCCTGTAAAGGCCCTGATACTAAATAGTTGGCTTTGTTCGTCTCAAATGGGACAATTTCACCTGTCCCCTACCCCCAATGATTCCCCAAACATGTTGTTGGACAGAGCTAGGCCATAATCTTTATAGTTTGACTTGATAGCAGAGCCATTTTCTATCTGAAATTGAACATAATACATGCCATGAAAGTGGACCATATCCATTATGATTAATCTGAGTTAATTTTTTTAATCCGAGTTAAATTTTTTGGATTAATCACGTGATTAATCAGTTAATTTTGCCAGCACTAGACCTGACACATTTAACACAACAACAATGAAGGCAGCACTTGTCGACTAATGAGGAATATGGGATGCATTTGTGTAGAGAAGTAGCAGGGGGGTTTGGGGGTTCTCCCCCAAGAAATTTTGGAAAAATTACTTTCCATTTCCTGCAATCTGGTGCATTTTAACAAGTTGCTAGATAGCTTCTCATAGCAATTAATCAAATGAATCATCTAATGCATTGCACATTATTTGAATGCTCCATGAGGTCATATAGCAGCCTGGCTGAGTTGTATTCGGCAGTCGGTTGTAATATTTCTTACAACTGAACCAAAATTTATTTCATTTTAGACTTTAATGGCATTTACTGTTGAATTCTCAGTTTGATGTGATGCAAATAGTCTTTTATTATTTTGGACCCTTTTTGGATAATAATGAGGAACATGCCTTGGACAATCTTTCTTTGCAATTTGCTAAATTCCCTGATATTCATTCTAAATAGTTTAATTGAAAGTGTGTCTAAACCCTTGGAGGAAATGGGCTACAATAGCCTACCTTGTGTTTCTGAATCAGTGGCCTAATTAGCACAGGGTATTTTTTGACCAACATATCAGTCATGGGATGCCTGTCTGAAATGACCACTTCAGCCTAAAATTGGAGGCTAAAAACAGCTGTTATTGGTATGTATAGTGGTGTTATTGCTACCTGTTGGAATGCAGCTTATTTGATATGGCTCATCATGCATAGCCTACCTGTTTCCACAATAGCCTACAGTACTTCGAAATCATTAATTAATCTGTAGGATAAACCGTTTATCACAGCAACTAGTGACCACCATAGATGAGTGGCTCTTGTGGCGTTCTTTCAAATGATATATGTATGACATGGGAGAGAAAAACTCACCGAGTTATTAAATAGAAAAAAAACTGATAGATTTGTAACTCATAAGCGCACGCGACCACATCGCAATATTAAATGCGTTCGCTGTTTTTATATCGCGAAGGGTCGGGTGGTGGGTAGAGGTAGGGGCAATTTTAAGGTTACCTGCTGTCATTCATGCACAATAATCTTTGACATATGATCTCACGTCCTTTCATCTTTGTCTTTAGCTCTTTCTCTGCCATTACGATCTCGTTGACGTTAACGTAGGCTACTGACTGAACTGAAGTTTGCCTCGACTCATCAAACAGAGTTAAAAGCCCGCCCATAATGAAAGGCACGCACACACACACACCGTTCCGTCAGGCACCCCTTCTCTCTCTGCCCCTCTCGCTCACTCTCTATGCGCGCATATTAAGATGCGCGATGTAGAGGTAAATGTTTCACGTGCATGATCTGGCTTGCTAGCTCTAGATTCCGGGAGATATTATTCAATTCACTGCCCCCAAAAGGTACGCTACGTTAAAGGTACGTTAAATTACGGTCAAAAATAACCGGATGGAGGTTTCATTCGTTCGGTTAAATAAATTTAATACCTTCTTCTGGAAAATTCCAGTCATTCCGGGCAATTTAAGACATTTTTAGGCCTTAAAAACCGATTATTGTATTAAAGACTTTTTAAGACTTTTTAAGGACCCGCGGGGACCCTGGTGATTGTGTCCTCATCTTGCAACGCGACATAGTTTGTTTCTTTTAAAATCACGTCACTGAAACAGTAAAACTTTACATCAACTTAATCAACGAATCTATGGCAGATATTTTAGCCAATATGTCCCATATTTCTACTTTGGCAGCTTTCTTCTTATTATATGAATATTAACAATAAGGAAGCAATGGTTAACATGATACATAATTATTGTAAAATAAAATACTTGTAAAACGAACTGCCATTTTGCAAAATGGTGATTTTCTGACAACTTTTCAAGTTAATACAATGGTGGAAAGTTTACAGACTATTGAATCCTTCTAACACGTGAGGGTCTGTTTGGAGTGACAACTGAGAGAACCAATGAGATACCAGAATTATCATCAGAATAAACTAAGCCTGGCACTTAGCCTGGCCAGGAGCAGGCTAGCTTCCAAGCATAAATTCCCATGGTAACTTATATGTGATCTCTTCTGTGAAACCAAGTCAAGGATATGTTCATCCAGGATAACCCAGTAAGCCTGCCTAAATCCCCTATCTTGGTTTTGTGAAATACCCCCCCGAACTGATCTACATACCTGCTTCCTAACCATTGTGTTCCCCCTCACAGCTACGCAGCAGTATTGCCAGCTATGTATTTCAAGTTGTTATTAGTAGAGTAAACTACTAGAAGGAACTTGAAGTATATAATTGGCAATATTTAAGTAGCTGGTAACTGTATTGTAATGGTTAGGGAGCAGATCTGCAGATTGTCAAGTTGCATGTTCAAAATATGCACGGCCCTTTGTAGGTCACCCCCAAAAAATATTTATGAAAAAATTATTTTTTTGTCTTTTCCAGCTCTAGTAAGCTCCAATAACAAGAATCAATGATTTTTTTTCTCAATCGACCCCCCCATCTGTATTTTGTGAACCTCTACCAAACGGTTGAGATGACCGTAAGGGGTGCATTTTACGGAACACTGGAAACATATAGAAAAAATAGATATTATGCTATAAAACTTTGTATATATGCATATTTCTGCATACAATCACATTACAAAGTGCTCTTTATTGCTTTCCCAGCAAAATTATCTACTTTTGTAATAGGCTCCTATTAAACACCATACTAATGGCGATCCCATTGAAATGCATTGGTACATTCTTCCAAGCCCAATAACCAAGGACAGGCTGGGCCAAACACTTTGAAATAGCATTCGCCATATAGGTCTTAAATATCTAAACATGCAAAAACCAAATGAGTATGTTTATTACTATGAAAATATGGATTTTTGGGGAGAGGAGACTCGCCCCCATTGAAAACCATTATAATATCGGATATATATAATATACCCTACACTCCCTTGAAATGCTTAAGTATACCATCTAAGGGTGTGGAGGGCATTTTTAGGACCTAGTGTACCCAACCATGGAGTTAAAAAATGTTCTATGAAGAGATTCTATGATTTTTTGATACTTGACATAACAGCCTGTTAATTTCCATTCACTGAATTATGACCCTTTAGGGACATCTCAACCGTTTGGTAGAGCATAATTTCACAAAATTATTAAATACTCAAAACATGTGTATTTTTGTATGAAAATTGATATGTGTGTTCTATGGACTGTTTTTAACAATATTAAACAGGAAAAAACTCCTATACTTGGAAAATATGGAAAAATTGATAATATGTATAATGGCTGAATTTATGAATTTCCGTATTTTGAAGTCATACAAGCTAAAATGGCATGGCTTTAAAATAAATAGAGCTACTGAGCAAGTTTTTTGTATTTAATATATAGTATCCAAGTAGTATAGATTATTCCATGTGATTTAATTAAGGATGGTTTGTTTTTTATCAAAATGAGGAGTTAAAAGTTGCTCTACCAAACGGTTGAGCAAACCTATAAAGGGTTAAGTGACTATAAATTGCTTGTGTTGATTGTAATCAGGGCTCTTAACTTTTTTTCATCACCAGCCAAAATGGCTGGTAGATGTTAATCTGTTTGAGACCTGTCCTATGTGCACACGAGTCTGTAATGTCCGACCAAGCAGAAGAACATTCTTGGCTGTTGACCAACTCTGCCCACACTGTGAGCTCTTCAGGCAGTGGAGGAGCCAGCCGGTCATCAAGAGCAC
This sequence comes from Sardinella longiceps, assembly GCA_027497455.2. Classification (NCBI taxonomy): domain Eukaryota; kingdom Metazoa; phylum Chordata; class Actinopteri; order Clupeiformes; family Clupeidae; genus Sardinella; species Sardinella longiceps. The sequence goes on along the minus strand of JAODXP020005506.1, from coordinate 9,931 downwards.
CCCTGTTGGCAACCTTCAGCTGTCTGCTGCAATCTACTTTTGCGGAGCTTCATTTTCAAAAATTAACAAGGTATTGTGAACACCATCCCCTGCTTACTGTTTTCTGCTCCATTTCTTTGTGCTAATTTGTTCTCCATTCTCAGGTGTTTCAGGCGATGCGGCTGAGAACTCACACGTATGATGCATTTAGGAGACATGCCCGTATGATGCATTTAGGAGACATGCCCGTATGACGCATTTAGGAGACATGCCCGTATGACGCATTTAGGAGACATTTAGCCCGTTCATACCTTCAGCCTGCTATATTATATAGTTGGAAAAGGTGGCAATGCACGACCCTACAATCGTTGGCCAAGGCGGAGGAGATCATCATTGGCGGGGATATGCTATATTATATAGTTGAAAAAGGTGGCAATGCACGACCCTACAATCGCTGGCCAAGGCGGAGGAGATCATCATTTTTTTGTAGATTTAATGAGAATAGTTTATTTGTACTGATGTCCTTGAAGTGGCTTTTCATTATGGCAATTGTAATAAGATAACATGAAACCTCTTGGGCAAAATATGGGAGCTACAGTGTGATGGACATGCAGAACAATGAAATTATAGACATTCAGCCAGTACAGGTAATGTTTTATGTATCATTGTCATTGTGAGTCCTGCACAAGATTGGTTAATTTTTTTGTTTCTCTTTGTACATTTCTCTTTCTGTGTAGAGCAATGAAGTTGGGGGCAGCTACCACATGGAGAAGGAGGGACTGAGAAGAAGCTTGGATCTCCTGGAGGGAAGTGGTGTGAAGTTGGATTGCCTAATAACTGACCGACATCCTCAGGTGCAGAAGTTCCTGAGGGAGAGGAAGATCACACACTACTATGATGTGTGGCACATGGCAAAAGGTGTTTTTAGCTTTAGCATATAAACATCTGTAATATGTATACCATGTTTGTTACTGACCTCCAATAACAATTGTCTTTTACCATTATCTAGGGCTGACAAAAAAGCTGGATCGACTTGGCAAAAAGAGAGACTGTGCTCCAGTGAAGAAGTGGAATAAAATCATCGTCAACCATCTTTACTGGTGTGCTGTTGGTTGTGCGTCTGGGGCTGAGAAGGTTGCAAGGTGGAAATCGGTAGTGAACCACGTTCAAGACACACATGTTCATTCTGATCCAGCTTTCCCGAAGTGCTTGCATCTGCATAAGGTGTCAAAAGACCCCAAGAAGTGGTTGAAACCAGGTCAGTATCCTAAACTGTAATATTTATTGATTAAACATGCTATGAATTGCACACATTGACTGTACTGTATATATATAATTACAAGTCCTTGTAATTCACTCCTCTCAGGGGATCCTGCAATGAACCGACTGGAGCGGGTCTTGACAGCCAAGAGGTCCCTTACTGATGTGGAAAAACTAAGCCCTCACTACCAGACCTCTGCCTTGGAGTCATTCCATAGCGTTATTTTGCGCTTTGCCTCAAAAAAATGTAATAAAGTTCTGTTATTGCACTCCACAGGCTATGTCTTCAACTTGATACACCTGGTCTTCAATCAAGTTTTCCTTGACCCCCAGCCTTTTGTCGTTGTCTTGAAGCAGATTCCTGTACCTCAGCCCTTATCAGCCCAGTATGAAAGACCTGATTTGGAAGAAGCTGTGGCTGAACACGTGTCCCGCTTCAGTCAAGGGAAGGTCTGAAGCCCGTGGGCGACAGCCTTCCATTCCGACATACCTCCACTCAGACATCCCTCCACTCCGACATCCTTCCATTACGACATCAACCATTCCAACATTTTTCATACCGCCATTCCGACATACCGCCATTGCAATGGCATACTGAAGCACATCCATATTTGGGGGCATTATCTTTTGCTGGCTTATTTTAAACGATAATACGCCCACTCTGAGATAAGCGCCCCTCCCCTCTGCTCTCGCCTGAGCTGTAGCTGCACTTGCCATACGGTTGGCAAAACTTTTACCTACATACTGTAGGCTAGTTGGGGCGGGCATTCTCCCTTATCTCACAAGATTGATGTGTTCCAATGCTGGAATTGTGTGTTAATGTTTGTTGTAGGTTTGTTGTGGATATAGGCTATCCTCTCATGTGTGGAAACAGGCTCAGGCTTGTAATCTGTGCGATCTGATGAGCAATCTGATGATCCATTTTTTGGCCGGTGGCATCTAATTTCTTTTTATGCAAATGCAACAATTGTAGGTTTTGGACCGGGGTTATCAGAGCCTGGCACAGGCTACGCCTAGTCTACTGGTGGAGAATGAAAGTCGTGGACAATCCTGTCACTCACATCCTAGTTTAGGACTTTTGTCGTCTTTCATTGATTACTTTAAAATATAATTTATTTTCTAGTTATTTAGGACTGCACAGGTTACTTAAAACAACCTGCGGAGTTTTGCACCACATCTCTGTTGACTGCATTATGCAGAAAGCAGATTTGGACATTTGAATGAATATTATAGGCTATCCTATTTATTTATTCTGTAATCCTTTGTTAACAAACACCATAGGCTCCTGTTGTGGTCTGCAAGTAAGCAAGTGGTTAAGTTTGGGCTATGTCCAATAACGCGCAAGACAAAAGCTGGAGACGTCTTTTGCTCAAAATCTCTCATGTAGGCTACTTGACTTTTCCTTTATGTTTGGTAACCAATCGATAGTCTCGGGGGAGCGTGTCTATGTTCCTACAGCCCTATTAGGGTTGGGACTTTTCAGAAATTTTCATGTTCGATTATTCAGAAAGTTAACAAACAGTTAATCGATTATTTGCGAAAAAAAAGACGTCATTTGCCCACTTTCAGAGCCATAGTCTACATACATGGGTTTGCGCCCATCTTCCCCACGCAAATTAATGTCAAAAAAACGTACATAAAATGACTTATATTTCTCCAAAGTTATTAAGGAAATACAGCATTTTGGCCTGCCGCAGCATGAGAGCGAAAGGATCAGTGTGCATTAAGGTGCGAACTTGCACCACATCAACCGTGTAGACCTGGTTGCGATGTTTAGGGATTTCGTGAAGGAATTGGCCGTCAGTTATTAGAGCTCTAATGTAGCTTTTGTTTATGCTGTTAAATATTTTTTTCGACTGTACTTTTATCCAGAGCTTAATGACGTCCCAGATTGTGAAATAAGAATCCAGCTCTTGGCTAGATTTGTCACAATGTTTTGAATGCAGCATAGGCTATCATGAGCATTTTTGAATGCACGACGGAACTTTTCTGACCAAAATTGCTGGTGATAGGAAGAACTTTCACATAGTTTTGTTCAAACTCAGGACGAGAGGGCGGGCGAGCAAGGCACACAGGTATGCATATTCCAGTGGATCACAAGTTCATGCTTTCCGAGGCAGAGACAATTATTATAAAAAAATTGACGCGCTCTGTAATAGCCTTCAGTAGCCAAGTAGGCTACGTTAAATAACGAATAACATTTTTTTCTCAAATTACGTAGGCCTAATAAGCAGTAACCAATTTATCAACAGCATGCCTGTTTCCCTTCACATCGGAGAAAACATCGCGACTAGGCAATGCGCACATACTTTTTGCCAAACTAGCTGATATGAGAACAGTTCTCCAGTATCAGACCGCCTTTTAAATGACGTTGGTAGGTAACAGTGTCACTGTAATTGCATTGAAATTTATAAGCTATAGGCCCATGTTTCTTGAGAAATGGTCCCACACTGCTATTCTCTTCCTAACCTCCTTCACCTCTCCTCGTTGTTGCGCAATAGCGTACCGGAAGATGTAGCTGCTCTAATGCGCAATAAATTAAACGATTATTCGCTAAGCTTTAATTTTTATTCGAACAAGCCTTAACAAAACAATTATTCATTAACAACCCTAAGCCCTATGTTGTCACATTTCTAAGAGTTTTTTTTTTCTTTCTTTCTTCAAAGTCAGGTACTGTAGTCCCACATTTCTACACTTGCCTGGTAGACCACCTATGTAAGTTCAAGCAAAATTTGAACTTTGGTATTATTTGCCCTCAATGGTGCTTTCCAGGTAGTAGGGTTAGGTTTAGGGTAAGGTTAGGGTAAGGTTCTTTTATGCTGTGCTGCCTAGATTTATATTCGCCATGAAAATGATCTCGTTTTCAGAACGTTTTGCATCCACATTCCACAACGATTTTATATTCATCCACCTCAGCGGTCATTTTTGAAATCGACCTCAGCAATCTTTTTTTTTTAATCGTTTTCAGTTTCAGAATCCACCATTCTAATGTGAAGGGAAAGGGTAACTGGATAAATATTACCTGTGTTGGTGTGAACATGCAATTATCGGAACATATTGCTGTGGGAAAATAGGATCTAATTTTTTTTTTTATTTTTTTTATCTGTAATGTGAGAGCATGGGGCTGTGGGAACATAGGGCCCAATTTCCCAAATTTCCTATGAAATGTGGGAACATATGGTTGTGGGAACATAGAGGTATGGGAACATAGGGTCTAATTTCCAAAAATTCTGTGAAAAACAAAAATTCCTAACAAATGTGGGAACATAGGGCTGTGGGAACATAGAGTTGTGGGAACATTGAGCTGACCCCAGTCTAGGCTACCGCGATCAGACAGGATATCCTTAAACTTTGATTTTGGGGATAATAGTGCATTGAACTTTTGGGACTTTGTTGTTTGTTTTTGTGTTGATTTAGGCTACTCTGGGGTGCGTCCCCCAAAAGCATAGTTGCTAACTAAGTTAGCTTGTTAGTTAGTTTGGAATATGTTTCTGTTCCCCAACGCCATCGAACAGACTAACGAGCTTCCTTTGTTGACAATATAACTAACTATGGTGATAACGTCGTTAGTCAAAGCATAGTTAGTTCCTCACTAGTGTCCCCCAAAAGCATAGTCCAGACTAAGCTTAGTATCTTGTTAGTAAAACTTGTTAGTTCAAGCTGACACTCCAACGTGTAAGTTAAAGCCAAAGAAGCTTAGTTATATGGCCACGTGATGTCTTCTTTGGCTGTTTTGGGGTGAAATACTGCTGACGTGACACCACTTCATGCATTACCCCCACCTACAGCGTGAATTAATTATCACAGTTTGAATGACCTCAGTTTGACTGAATACAAATGAGTTTAACTGACGAGAGGATACACGTTGTAAAATGCATGTTGTCAAAACAATTGGTCTTCTTGACTGGCAGAAACTTCAAATTACAACTTTGATGCAATTAAATCATTATATTACAATTCCTAATTTAAAATCACGCCGTCATTGCAGCACTGCAGGCTGGATTCGAACTTGAACTGACAAAACAGATATATGTCCACCTGTAGGTGACAGCCTTAACAAGGTGTGCCACGGATGAATTGATTTGTTCTTCTCCATCAAGAATTCGTCAAATCATACATATAAATATACGTTTTTAGAATGTATTAATAATAATGGTATGTAGTTGCTCAATAAATACTGTTAGCCTATGGCCAAATTGCCCATGCTTAACTTTCTAAAATAACTGGGAAGCTTGCATTGGCATCATTGTATTGGCAAATAGCACGTCCTCCCCCAAGCCCATGCTTTATTTGTGAACATATTCCAACACAAACTCATTCAAATTGCTCTTTTTCTAAAACTCGATGCCAATAGGACAGACAGTGAACATTATCCACAACTGTAAATGACAACACCGTAGTTTTACACAAGGTAACATTGGCGATATCCCATGATCCTAATCGCAGCGAATGCCTACGAACTCTCCGGGGACTTCTGAAAACATCTGCAAAGGACATAGTTTGGACTAACGTCTTCCTTACTAACCAACTTCTTACTATGGAGGTACTTACTTAGTTATCTCGTTTTGGGACACGCGGGAACAAGTTCAGTCGCTAGCTTGAACTAACATAGTAAGATCTTCGTTAAATGCTACGTTCGTTAGTTTTTTGGGAAACGCACTCCTGTTTAAAAGTGGCAGCTTTCTCCATCACGGCGGGCAGCCACCCGACGTTTGCTTATCCCTACAACTTCTCCAAGTTTAGGCTACTTTTGTTTCCAGTATATTTTTTTCGTTAAGATATTAACCTTGTTTGATTTATAATGTGGTGAAACGTGGGCATTAGTGCCGAACAGACACTTTACTGCAGCCACATTTTATAACATGACACCCGTGATTTGCATGGAGCCTTTTGTTTTTTAGCTCCCTGAAAAAAGGTGATATTTTTCATTATGGAAGTTGGTCTAGGCCTAGCATACGCAAAGGTTACTGAGAACAAAAAAATGACCATCCATTGAGACGTTTTAATCTTTACTTTTTTATCCATTTGAATAGGCCATATGCTACAAATTTAGAGTTTTCTGGCTTTCAATATTGACAGAGGTCCGGACTTTCTTTGGCCTCCTCATCATGATTCAGCCATAAGGCAAGGCTGCCTCATGTCGGAATGGCGGTATGTTGAAAAGGAGCAAACATGCCGCCACTCTGACTAAGGAAAAAAAAAATGTCGGAGAGCAGGGACATTTGCTATAATTGGAAATACCGCCACTCCGACAATTAGACTTCTTCTAAGAACCTAAAGACAAATGTTGATGGTGAAACTGCCAATTCGCTCAGAATACATACAAGCAGAATATTGTGATCAGTTTGTTTGAGTTTTTTGAAATAGAAATGAGTTCTATTTTTCCAAGCGTTTTCAGCGCGGTAAGCGGGACTTGTGCAGTGTCCATAGATTTTGAATGCAGAGCTTGGGCAGCCGGTTCGTGCAGAACACCGCAGAGACAATTTCTTGTGAGAATGCCTAAGCCTACAGGCACCGCTTACGGACCGCACCGTGAACGCGCAATTTGTGTGTGATTCAGGCCTAAGTCACAACCACACCATAGGTAGGCTACTTGATGAAGAAAGTTGGCAGGTAAGCTAGAAAAGAAATAATTCCTACTTGTGCTATATGGCCTAATCTGCTCTGAGTTTGTGTTTTACACACCATAAAGCGATTGCACTGTAAACACCAATATTGCTAACTTATGACGGCTAGTATTGGAAATCAAGAAGTACCACTAGCATAATTACGGTTATACAAAAATACTTGTATGATGTTGGTGAACTATCGTGTCATTATATTGGCCGCACAACTGTAAATTATGTGTGCATAACACATTAAAAATAGCTTTCAGTTGCTAGGAAGAAGCGCAAGTTATGCTAGTTTCCAGATGGGGAGAGTTGTAATGCTAACGTTATTACTAGTTAACTGAACTAGAAAATCTTCGTGAGACTTTTACCACTCTGAAACATCCATTTCCCTTCACTGGCTAACTTTTTCCTCAACACGTTCAAAATCTTCATCTGAAACTTCTCTAGATTCAGGTTCGAACATGTAAGGTTGTGCAAATCGTCTAAGATCCATTCTTTTTCATACAGAAAGTTGCCACCGGTGTTTACACGGACTTTCCAGCTGTTTGGAGCTCCAAGCGTCAAGTGGGGGGAGCTAGCCAATCAGCAAGCAGCTATTTGCATATTCATGAAATGGCCGAGTGGGTAGGGTAAACAAGTCATTGCAATGCATGGCTCCTAGGTCATTTTCAGCCCCCCCCCCCCAAAAAAAAATATATGTGGTATAAAATGGCTCAAGGAACAGTTTCCAATAGTCAGAAAAAGGTGTTCTACTCCTCCTTTAACCAGCACTAAGACCTATACTCATACATGTGTTCATGTAGTATTGAGGCAGCAAAATTAACTCCTTTAGTCATCCTGTTAGCAACAAGCAAATTAGCATAACAAGGCAACTTGGTAGGCCCAACGTACAAGGTTGGCTACAAGCTAAGTGACAAGATGCACTCACACTGACGTTAACTCAGATTTTAATAGTTTACTGCGTTTGGTTACTTATATGGTAGATTTCCTTAATCAACCATTCACAATCACAACACAAAATTGAATGTTTACAACACACACACACACAGTCTTATGAATTCAGGTGTTCAGGTTGCATACATACATTTAGGAGATCTCTCCTTTCGTTCACTGTCGCGGCCTCAATGTTATCTGAATCTCCTTCAATGTCTGTTTCACCCCCAAAGCTGTCCTCTGATGTTGACGGGGTGGATACAGACATGGAGTCCAAGTCATGGGTTTCGACTCCGGCAGGAAAAGTGGCAGTGGCGGGCGACCCACCCCAAACCTGTTCACATTTCTTAAAATAAAATAGGACCACCCTCCGATGCCCAGGCCTGTGTCCACGGCTCCCCTGTATTTCCCCCAAACTGCCTTTAACTTTGTCGTGAGAATGCCACGGGTTATATCTTCCTTCTGATGGGGAAAGTCGGCAGACGCGCTAGGATAATGCTCTGAAAAGAGAGCAAGTATGTCGACGTATTTGCTCTGACAAGATTCCCAGTCTACATTTTCCTGCAGTGTACCTGGTTTGAATTCTAAAGTGACGTTTAATAGTAACTCGGTCTCTTGGTCTGTCCAAACGCACGAGCCTGGTGCCATTTCAGTGCATCGACAACTTCTTACCGCTGCTATCCGAAAGAGTGAGTAAACTTCTGTTTCCGGTGGTTCGGTCAACTTTTCAGGCTTCTGATTGGTTAATTTGAGCTTGAGTTTATCATTAGACTGCCACTAATAGGTTTGGCATGCTCATGACAGCATAAATACACGGGTTTGTGTAAATACATTAAAAAAAAAAAAAAAAAAAAAAAACGGGTCACGTGTAAATGTAGTTATATTTGCAAACGTAGATGGTCAGATATCTGTTTATGAAAATATCTTGCTTGGTGTAAACTTAGCCTGAGTTACAGCAATATTCTACAATGCTGTGCCTAGTATTGTACTGTATTTAAGTTGGGTTTTTTGTCCTATTGTCAACCTGTCTTTTTGTCCTGGGAGGGTGGGTGTATGGTTTGTCTATTGTGTTCTTGTCTATTGTAATGTTTTGTACTTGTATCAGATGCACTGAAAACGGCACAGAACAATTTTCCGAAAGAACAAATAAACAATCTATCTATCTATCTATGGCGTCGGCGAATAGGGCATCACGGATCGTTCAAAATCGATATAGAAAATACTCCTTTGCTTAACTTTACCCCAAAAGATATCCAAGCTATGTCTTTGATGAACAAGTGATGTCTGTGATGGAAGAAGTGGAAAACCTAGAAGCCAGATAAGTTTTAAAATACTTTCAAAAGTTTGCTGCTGCTAACATACTAGCCTTAACATACACAATAGGCTACACCAGGGGTGGCCAGCCCGCGGCTCAGGGGCTGCATGCGGCTCTTTGCCCGGAGTCATGCGGCTCTTACATTCATGTCCAAGTTTGCATTTGTGTGCCATTCTGCCTTATATGTCAGTAGTCATTGGCACATTTCAAATCTTCAGTGTCACTACAGCTCACTCCATGCTAACCTCGACCTGGATTTTCCAAAAGGGACTGAACTTCAAATTGAACTTGTGATCTTACTATTGTAGGGGTACTTTTCTGTTATCATGTTGGTGTGTGACTTTTTCACGATTTATCTCACTGGTGTGTGTGTGTGTGTGTGTGTGTGTCAGAAGGATGGGTAATTCAATTCAATTCAATTCAATTTTATTTGTATAGCGCACAAATACAGTACATTGTCTCACGGCGCTTTACAGACAGTACGGGAAGCATCCATGAGAATCAGGGGCAAGGGAAAAACTCCCTCGCTTTGTAAATAATTTGTTATGTAGGAAGAAACCTTGGGCAGATCCACGCCTCATGGACTCAGCCTACCTGCCTGGGGCCTAATAAAGTATCCGTAAAGTCTGATGCATAGATTGACCATGGTTAACACAAAACAGTATGAATACTGAATGTAGTCAGAGATGATATACACATAGTTTGTGTGACAGTCAGGGCCAAGGGATGGAGTCAGTAGTTGGAGTGTGGGATTAGTCAGTAATTGGAGTGGGATCAGAGTTCATTGGGTGTTGGTCGCCATCTAAGTAGTGGTCATCAGGGGGCCATCAGG
>JAODXP020005504.1:45000-50866 GCA_027497455.2 Sardinella longiceps | reverse complement strand
TTTGGTTCATTTAAGAATCTCCCCTCTCTACTTAAGAATAGCTAGTTATGTGCCTGCTTAATCCTGTTCTTAAAACATCCTTTAACATTTGTTTGTAAAAGAGGGGCTTGAAGTGCTGAATACTAGAGTATACCTTTAATAATACCCCTCATCTCCAAATCCAGCAGATTAAAAGCACCATGTTTTCTAAAATAGCTGTCCGATGTTGAGGATCTCACTAACCTCCAGGACATACAGTATCAACATTGCTATCAACATCTAAAGCCATATCAGTATTTACTATATGATTAGGCCTATTTAGTCATTAAGTGTTTTATCAATTGTATTGATTGGCATAATGTGACAATCCTTGTGATTCAGACAGTCAATGCAGCAGAATTACAGTGCAGCCATGCGTATTGTTTTGAGGACAAAGCCAGTACAGTGTTGTCTACACACATTGTCATTATACATACAGTCACTCCCTGTCACTGTACATTATAGCACGGTCTACTGAGCAACATGCTCCATATGGGGTCAAGTGAGTGGAAACTTCTTCCTTTGACATCTCCAATGAGCCATGCTTCATCGTCTACCCCCAGAGCCGCTCCAATAATGAGCCAGTCCTCCATAGAGGAGCCTCCACCCCCAAAGGCACTTTAAATAATTGATCACTCGCTATTAATTTGGGCAGTTTTTTTTCTGTCTGGCCACCCCAAAATGGGCTGTGGTAGTTCAGTAGTTCAGAGTTCTCTTCAGACTTCAGACCTGAATGCAGCGCAAACAAAGTCAAGCTCAAGGTTAACTTTATTTATTGGTTAACTCAATTAGCGTTGCAGCACACTTGTTTTGGCTGTGGGAAATATGGGGAATTCCAAGTTCCAGACCAAACAGTCTTTGTACGGTGGGCGACACCTCTGTAATGATGTGTGCTGATTTTAAAAGGGCACCAATGTAAACCCTGTGCCCCCTCCCCCCCTTCTATGCCCCCCACCCCCAAGTTACCACCCCAACCCCCATTCCAGTTGCGTGTTTATTTACCCTCCGATTCCCAGCGTTTAGGACGCAGCACATCTGGAAAGAATTATCCTCGCTCTCAGCGCTGGTGAGGTGATGAGGTCAGCGCGACGTGGCTAACAGAGACGCTTTTGTCTGCTGATGCCGACGTGCTGACGTCACCCTCTTCTTCTTGAGCAGAGAGAGGGAGGAAAAAAAGAGAGGGATCAGAGAAAAAAGGAGAGAGAGAGAGAACGAGAGAGACTGTATGGCCTGTCTAACACATGGAGCCCAGTGATCCTCAAAGCTCCAAACCCCACAGAGAGTCCTCTACACTCTTCTCAGGCACTCAGAAACAAATGATGTGACAAATGGTGTGGTAGTGTCGGAAAATCACGATGAAAGGATATGAAAACTACACTGCAGACGGCTACTGCAATGTCCTTGATAATTCTTTCCTCCAGCAAACATTCCTCCTAGGAAACATTCAGCTCCTCAATATCATTGCATTGCAGTGAATGCATTTAAAAGAAAAAAAGAAAAAAAACAAGTAGGCTAATAACAACTGGCGTGGGCCAGAGGAATTTGTTGCATCTTGCAACAGGAGATCAACATTAAATGTGAGACTATAGAGTAACCTGCACGTGTGGGGTCGCTAACACCTTTTAGCCACTGTAAAATGTTTTGTAAAATCCACAGCAGACAGGGACGATCGGATAGAGTAAACACGACTGAAATGGTCGTGCTGCTGTTGAGTGATTTAAGCTGGAGCCTTCGTCTCCGGGCAGCCAGGGACCTCCTGTTGAAAGCCCAAGAGAAGGCTCCTCTGCCTGGCAGTGCAGTGGCGTGGTGGTGGTGGTGGCTGTGGTGGTGGTTCAGTGTGCTGCTGTTGCTGTTGCTCTTGCTGCTGCTGCTGCTGGTACTCTGTGGACTTTAGCCTATTTCCAGCAGTTACGTGAACGACCAGGCATTTCCTCCCTGCACCGATGTTAGCAGGAGCTGCTGAGACTTATGAGTCGTGCTCTGGCCATGTGGAACTACTGTGGATAAATATATGAAACAGCGGTGTGTGCATGCAGGGTACGCTCTCTCTCTCTCTCTTTCTCTCTCTCTCTCTCTCTCTCTCTCTCCTCTCTTAACATCCTTCCCTTTCTGTCTCTCTCACTCTCCCTTCTTTCCCAGGCCCTCTACCTGCCCTTCTTAGTCAACTGTCTGTGAATCTGAAATGACTTCTCCATTGTTACACTTTGTGACTGCAGACAGCACGTACATTTTGTGTTGGAGTCTTAACTTGAGTGCTGGGAAAAAGGAGTTGACTTGCGCTCAAACCTCGGTCCCAGTCAGGGAGCAGAGCAGGATTGCAGACTCAGCAGATGGTCCTGGTCCACTTTTTGTTTAGACTAGACCCGCATGCAGCACACCGAGTAGCAGTACCTTTTTTTATATTTGGTGCAAACTTACAACTAATACTTCCATGCACAGCGTTTAGTCAGTGTTTAGGGTGGTGGTAGTGTAGCAATTAAGGAGCCTGACTTGAGAGCGAGCAGTCTGAATGTTGTGGGTTCAAATCCTGGCTGACACCATTGTCCCTTGAACAAGGCATATAATACTAAGTTGCTCTAGGGGCACAAGCCCTGAACTAATTGATAGTTGACAAATTTAATTGCTAAATGCATAAATGTGAATGAAATGCTGATTCTACTTGAGCACTAGCTGCAATGTAGCTCTCTGTGTCATTCTACAGGTGATTGAGGCAGATTTCCCCCGTGCACAGGATTTAGCATGTAGCCCACTTCCACAACTGGCTCAACAGGGTAGGCTACCGCTCTCCATCAGAGTCACCCCACCGTCAGCTGCTTGGCCTCAGCAGACGTCTGGCACAGTCAGAGACCCCTGAGGCCCCAGACAATAGTCAGGCTTGCAGGTCATTAGCGTAGCATAGCTTCCCCGTCCCCCCATGTGGATCTGGGGAGTCAAAATGGACTCTGCCATTCAATTATTCATGGCATCTATCACTTAGTGCCATTGTGAGCAGAGGGTGGTAGTAGGGGACTCAGACGAGCTGTCAGGCTCAGTTTGAGCTCACAAGGGCTATGAGATGGTCTCTCTATTGGCTGCTGGGCACAGCAACATACATAGGCTACCATACACAAACACACAAACAAATCAGATGCATAGTGTATACAAACACACAAACACAAGTCCAGACGCTAACACAGACATGTCTATACACAAGATATTGAAAATTGTTTGTGTTTTACCAATACCACATAAATCCACATGCACACTGCAAAATGAAAACTTTTACTAGTTTAATTCCATTTTGCAGCTCACATAATCTGCATTCACATACATTTCTCTGTCTAGAATGTGTGCATTCAAGTGTGCATCTTAAAAATATCAAAAGTTCTGAGTGGCTTTGAAGTCAACAGAATCTCTCTTGCTGTGTATATCTGAAAAAAAAAAAAAACATTTTAAAATCTGATGCGCTTTACATCACAAAGAAGCAATAATCCTCTTTCCGCTACATGGCTACTTGCTTTACTAATTACAGCTAGCGGACATGCATATTTAATTAAGGCTAACAGGACCTTAATAATTGAACAACCCTTTTCTTTTCTCTCACTACCAGGCAAAAAATGGGGGGACATAGAAATTCACTAATAATTAAAGAGCTTGTTGAAATCTCTCTCTCTCTCTCTCTCTCTCTCTCTCTCTCTCTCTCTCTCTCTCTCTCTCTCTCTCCACACACACACACACACACACACACACAAACAGCACACACACACGCACAATCACTGTGTCATTGCAACAATTGCATAGCACATGGGGGGCTTATGATTACGGATGAAACGGATGAAATTCATGGGGATGGGGCCACAGTTTAGCACAACCCGAACGTAAAAAAAAAAAAAAAAAAAAAGTAAAAGGGACACAAATTCCAGACGTAAAGACACACATAGAGTATGAGTGGGCCTTACTGCATGCTGTATATTCTCAGACCAGGCATGAGCATCCCCCAATCCAGTCAGTCAGTCACCCCTCAAAGCTCAAAGTTTGGCCTGACAGCACAGCACACCCACTCCTGCAATCCTGCTTATATTGGGACTCTGCCTTTTCACCATATAAGGCGCTAGGAGCCCAGCAACAGAAGCATGTTGGGGTTGGGGAAAAGGTTTTGAGTGGGGACCCCCTTTCTTCTCCCTCCCCTCCTCTCCCCTCCCTCCACACCAACACACACACACAAACGTACACTCGGAAACACACACACACACACAAGGATGACTGTGTAAGGAGTCACTAAGTGGAGTCCCAAAGTAGTCCCAAGAGATAAGAAGGCCCAACTGGCCTGGCAGAGAGACAGAAACAGAAAAGACACAGAGACAGGAAGGAGAGAGAGAGAGAGAGAGAGAGAGAGAGAGAGAGAGAGAGAAAGAGAATAGTGAAAGGAAGAAGAAAAGAGAGAAATAGAGGGAGAGGGAAGCAGTGTGTGTATGTGTGTGGGGGGTGCTTACGAGAGAGTGACTGACTTTTTGTGTGTGTGTGTGTGTGTGTGTGTGTGTTTGGCTGTGTGAACAGTGAAGGTGATTGTGAAAGGGCTCTGTTGTTTTAGTGTTAGAGATATTTTAGGCATTCAGGAGCTAAGTGGAGGTGGTGGAGGGGTCAGCGGCTCTTCAGGAGGAGATGGCCAACAACTGTGCTGTATGTCCACATATAAACGGCCATCACTGACCATACCAGTCTCGAGTCATGTAGAATTAGACAATACACCCATCTCACAACACAGCCACCACCCAACACCTCCTGGTACTGAGGGGAAAAAAAACGAAAGAAAAGGTGTTGTTATTTTAAGATCCCAAACATCGGGCTAGTAAGTGTTGTCAGACAAAAAAAATCCATTCATGTTATTTATTTTACAGAAAGGTTTGTTACATTACCTTCCCAGAATAGAATTATAGCATTCCAGTGCTTTGTGGGTAATTTGATATCATCTATTCTCTTTCTTTTTTTGGACTGGGGTGTGAATGGAGGGAAGGGGGTGTGGTGGTGAAATGGGATTGTTGTTTTTTCCAGCTCTGTTTCCCTGTGACTTGGATGGTCACACCTTTGTTTTCCTGCCCAGTGGGGAGGCCATGAGTGTGGGCTGTGTGGCTCTGGACACTGGGCCTCAGACGTACATGCCCTGCCTGTCCGCTCTCTCCTCCTCCTCCTTAGCTGGGACTCTCTCTCTCTCTCTCTCTCTCTCTCTCTCTCTCTCTCTCTCTCTCTCTCTCTCTCTGTCTCTCTCTCTCTCTCTCTGTCTCTCTCGCTCTCTCTCTCTCTCTCTTCTCTCTCTCTCTCCTCTCTCTCTCTCTGTCTCTCTCTTTCTCTCTCTATCTCTCTTTCTCACTCACTCACTCACACTCATTCTCTCTCCCTCTCTCTCTCTCTCTCTCTCTCTCTCTCTCTCTCTCTCTCTTCAGTCTTTATGTGTTGTGGTTTGTAAGTAAAGAGATTGCTGTTTTGTATTACATAAACTTATAGTTCAGTTAAGTTTTTTCAATTCAAATTCTGTCCCTCTATTGGTATCTCTCTGTATCCCTCCCTATTTCCCTTTTTTCTGTCCCTATGTCTCTCTTTCTCTCTCTCTCTCTCTCTCTCTCTCTCTCTCTCTCTCTCTCTCTCTCTCTCTCTACCTTTCCCCTCTTTTTTCTCTATCTGTCACTCCCTACTCTCTTTCTCTTTTCACACATCCACTCATTTCCCATTTTATTTCTACCATTCATTTCTCCACCTCTCTTTCTGCCGTTAACCCTCTCACTCCTCCCTCTTCCCTTCTCTTTATTACTTTCTTTCTCTTCCTCCCTCTCTCTTCTCTTCTCCTCTCCCCTGTGTGTCCCTGATTCCCGCT
>JAODXP020005504.1:32500-40000 GCA_027497455.2 Sardinella longiceps | reverse complement strand
AAACTGTTTCGTCTTGTTGCGGATCTTCAGTCTGAATTGGCCAGAAAAAACTGCATGAGCTGCAGTATATTCACGGCTGTTTATTTGAATGTCTTATAGCAACCAATATTCAGACATATTATAGGGAGTAGGTTATGCATTGGAACGGCTTACTGCAGCCGGGCATTCTTTCAAATTTTAATTGGATATTGTGGCTACATATACCTCACTTAAAATAATATAAACTGCTATTTAGAAGCCTTGAGGCTCAGGAATCCAGCCAATATAACTGAAGTTCAACACAAAATAAACAAAGATGGCGTCTCTCTTGTAACCATGGAGATTGGTAAATACATAGGTTCAAGAGAGAGGGGATGGTTTCTCATGTGTATATGTCAGCTACATAACTTTTTTTGAGGTCAGTGGTCAGCTAAACAGTAACAATCTATACATAGCCCACACCACAAGTATGATAAATATTTGGAGTTACCATTTGTGAGCCGCTAAGAAACATTAGTGGGAAACTATATATGAGCTAAGCCAGTGTTAAAACTACTGTTTACATGTCTCCAGTGTCTCCCTGTGGGGTTTTCATATCAATGTCACACATTACAGTTAGCATACAAGGTGCTAACTCTGCTAACAACTCAGAGATCATGGATGTCAGGCTATGTTGTTCAGATACTGAATGAAGTACTCTAACAGCAAAAGTACTCCAACTTGGGTGATGAGCAGTGCTTTGATGTTTTGATTTTGTGGGAAAAAGGCTGTGGCTAGACACTTAAACGTAAGATATGGCAAGGGCACTTGTGTTCTCTGAACCACACAGTAAGACCAGCCTAGAGAAGGAGTTTGGTCAAGACTACTGTTTTGAACCTAGTGTCAAGAATATGGATTGCAATCTAAATGCCCAATACAAGACAACCCTATTTCCAGTTCCTGATTTTAGTCCTCAGCAAAATACAATAAAACCCATTTTAGCTAAACAATAGTTTATTTTAATTGTATTAATAGGATTGTCCCCGGTTCCCATGGGAAATTCATGAACATTCAGAATTTTAGTCCTAGTCGTCTGGCCAGCTTGCTAGAAGAGACTCAAATTTAGCAATTTTTCTTTCTGGTGTCTCCTTGTGTCCTCTCAGCAGTCACTGTACACACAACATACACACACACCACACACACACACACACACACACACCCTGAGCGTCCCATTCCTCTGGCCTCTGATAGGCCCGTAGACGAGGGGGTGTGGGTGCGACGCTGGACCACATAAGGCGGGTGTTACAGACGTAGCGGCTAAATTTAGTGTCAGCTGTTGTAGCCGTCAGAGACACACACAAGCATGGGCTCTCTGCATAGTTTGCCGGGGTGCAGTCGAGGAGCGGGAACTTAGTCCTGCTGGGGCTAAGGGGGCGGAGGTCACCACGCCTGTGATTCGGTGTGTGTGTGTGTGTGTGTGTGTGTGTGTTAGTGTATGTGTGTGTATGTGTGTGTACGCTTCTGGATGAAATGCCACCTGCACCATATGCTACATTACTCTTTCTAATTACTGATCTCGTACTCTGGCAGACCTCTGTCATGTCAAAGTGTCCTTATTACCACTGCCAAGGAGGTTATATTTTCGCCAGCATTGGGTTGTTGTTTGTTTAGTTGCTTGTGTACAAAACACCATGGAAATTAATGCACATATTTTAATAATAGTGGGTTTAATAGTGTTTCTCCTGCATCATTGACCACATTGCCTTGGCGGAGGTCTGCACTCTGAGTGTTTTACTAGCAATAGCAAAGTAAATTTTGTTGATTTACTGTAACTCTTGACCAAATCAGGTTCAGCTTTATAAACATTAGTGTTGTTGATCTATTCCACTTTAATCTATATGTGTGATAGTTACTTTTTAGAGTTTCAAATAAGGATATAAGATGTTATAAGGGTATACATATGGGTTCAACAAAATACCAAATAACCCAACGACAGTAACTGGACAAGTATTTAAATTGCCACGTTCAACTCTGATATATTTAGTGTATTTTAGTATATTTAGTGCTCCTCCCGTGTGTATGTCATATGAGCCCCACAGCTTTAAGGCACGAGTGGCATCTGCTCTGGGGGTCGAGGGGGCTGCAGGTCAGCCAGCAGCACAGGCGTGGGGACACTGTGATATTCGGGGCACGCCAACTGCCCCCCCTGCCGTCATCATAAATGTCACAAGCGCCTAGCATTGGTGGGCAACACCTGCCCCCATCACGTGACCCACCCCCCCCCCCCCCCCCCCCCGCACGCTGAGTGACAGAGTCCAGCAGGCAAAAGCGGCCACATGAGGTTTACTATGCCAGGGCCGAATATTACATTTCCTTTTCTGCAGTCATGCACTGTGTTACAGACGTATTAATCACGACTTATGTAAGCCCTTTTGCCTACAAACGAACCAGTGAAACATACATATTATCATTTCATTGCAGCTTTAAAGGTTGGATTGGAAATCCTTGAAAAAAGATTTGAGCAAGCGAGGCATTTTAAAATACGCAATTCAGAAGTCCAGTCCCCTATCTTCAGACGGCCCCTGAAGTCCTCCAGAGTTGAGGAACAAATGAGGAGGGAGACACAAACGGCAGTTGGGTTTGATAGACATATGACCAAAACACTTGTTGCAGGAAAATACATGAGTAGTGCACAGTAAAGCGTTATGAAAAAAAGATGTATGCCTATCTAAAAGTGCCTTCTTATAGTGATAGATTGTGTAAGATTGCATCTGAAGTTTGTGTTGAACCTAAGTCCTATCCTATCCTTTAATGGTTATCTGGTCGACATGGTGGTGTCGTGGCAGATGTCGTTTGGAATGTGACAGCGCTTGCGTTTGGTGTTAGTCTATCTGGTGTAAAGACACGCATACAATCACATGTACCCTCCACACACACATGCACACACACATACTGCACACAGAGACACACACACACACACACACACACACACACACACACACACATAAATAAATAAACAACTAGACAGACACATACAGTAGAAACAGTACATAAACAGATTCCAGAAGTTTGCAAGAACACCTGAAAGTAATTAACACAAACTGTGGGCATGTGAAGAATGTGGTCAGGCTAACCCTCATCTATTTTAGCAGTGGGACAAAGAAAGAAAGGTTGTCTAAATTCAATCCTATCTATCCTGGTGTCGGAGGACTTCTGGCTTGTCTAAGGGTGTGGATGTTGGTGTCTGTGGGCTGCCCACATTGTGTACTGTAATGTAGTTACCACCGCAGATCTGTCCAGAGTATTTTATTGGAGATTTAGCCCGACCTTGAATGAACTACTAGGTCTAACAAAAAAAAAAACAACTTTAGAACATGGTGTTCTATGGTAATAGTGCTTATTATTCCTGTTGTTTTAGCAGTGGAAAATAGAAGGTGTTGGATATTGCCAAGCTAGGCATCGACTCATGCCACGCTTGGTCTTCTCTGGACTGTGCCTGTCTGCCCAGAGAGTAACAAAGTATCTGGCAGATGTTGCCATGATCACGCAGGTCTGGCCCACATCTGGCCCACATCTGTATTAGCGCAACTCTGTGTTGCCTTTCTCAGGACTAGTTCAGTCTTTGGCATTTTTTGCCCTCAATGGTGTCTTCCAGGAAGCGCTGCCTTCAAGGCACTTCTCCACTCAGTTTAGGGTTAGGATGAGGGTTGAGGGTGTAAGGGTTAGGAATAGGCTAAGGGTAGTGCCTTTTAGGCTGTGCTGCCTGGAAGGTGCCGTTGGGGGCAAAAAACACCATTGAGCGACTAGTTCAGCCTGCAGTGAAGACCAGAATGACAATGAGTTTGGGTAAAGAACAGGCATCCATTTCCCCAAAATTGCTAACCAGTTAGCAACTCAGCAATTGGGAATTGCATTGCAACCAAGAAAATTGCTAACTTATGGTAGTAACATCTATGCTTTTGGAAAACAGACCCCAGCAGAGTGGTATAGTTAGTTAGTTAGTTAGTTAGTTAGGGATCTATGGGGATCTATGAATTTAATGTAATATTCTTTAGTAATAAATAATTCCACCATGGAGCTTAGCTCAAACTCTAAATACATGCCTCTGTAGACAAAACGACAGTCCGCTAAAAATACCATATCCTGCCTTATTTTGTTGGATATAACCAAGCTTCATAATCCCGTCGTAAATTCTTGAATGCTAAATCAACAACTGGTAAGCCCAAGATCCAGAATATTTATAATGTGTTTGAGGTTGTTCTCTAGGCCAGAGTAGTGAGCACTTCTTGTGGTATTTGAGGACTTTACTCAATTCCTTTTACACAGAGGATCTTAGAGTCCAGCTTTTTTATTTCAACATAACTTTGTCATTGTTAATGCCTGTGAGTTAGAGTGATACAATTATTGTGAAACGTTGCGACTCGTCAAGTAGTTTCTTACAAACACTGAAATACTAATGATGTCATGTCAGACATGTAGTAGTGACGTTGCATACTGTATATGACAGCATTTGCTCCATGAAAGAGAGTAAGTGAGATACAGGAAAGGCAAATAAACAGTCTAATCCCTTGATCTTCATCCTTTTTCAAAGAAAAACTATTTTACAGATGTTTGACAGTTTGTGTCCGCACCTTCCAAGGGCCATCAGTGTGTTTTGAAGTGGGGAGAGAGGAAGTCTTTCGTTGCATATAGAGAAGACAAAAAGACAATGCTTTTAATCAGTCTTAAGCTTTAACGACCTGACCACTGTTGACATTTCCAGCCATATTCACCAAATTTGGTAAATAACAGTGCATGGTTTGGGTGGAATGTTTAATAAAAAAAATAAAGAAATAAATAAAACTTTTTGTAATTCGCTGCAGCTAGGCTAATGAAAATGCGTGCCACATGTAATCGTAATGATTTGCAGACTTGAGTTTTTTTATCCGTTTGTATGGGAGGCGTAGCACACACTAAACAATGCCTATTGACGGCACTAAGGCCCATTATGTGGGGTTTGAGTTTACATTTGCAGCATGTAGGCTAGTCTCTCTGGATGAATGTAGACCTAGTTCTTTTGATTCTGTTTAATGGGATACATCTGGACAGTGATTATACTTTGCGGTGGATCATTTTCACATCACACAGTTTGAGTGGTTTACCGAAAAGAAGTGAAACTGGTATTCAAGACTTTGTTAAATTTTGTGGCAGTTTGTGTTGTGTGAATAGGAGCTGTTACTGTCACAGCCTAATAATGAATCCTGAGTTATTTTAATGAATGAAGTAGAGAAGCAGGTGTCATTGGATTCTAACTAAAGAAATGTTGTAAGGCTAATTCCTACAGATATTCAATAATTTCCACACATGAGAAAATTATCACAAAACTGGAGGAACGAGTCAGTAGTCAGTTTAAGTCCATCAGAACCTCATAGAACCTGAGAGACAGTCCACAAACTCTGACAACATTCTGAGATCCATCCTGTCTCAAGAGTCTCAGCATTCACATCCAGCCCAGGAATAAAAGATCACACAACTCACAAACTCAAATATCTCACCTCTATTTCAGCACAAATATCTCACTTCTCACTCAGCACAGTCTCAGAGGTCTTGCTAAGGATAATAAGAGTTATCACCCGGTGGAATGAAATACTGTTTTCTGATTGGCTATCAGGGTGTCCGTTAAGTAAGGGATAACGGCCGCCGAGGTGACCCGATAAAGAGAAATAAAGGAAATAATGGCTGCGTCGTCGAGCCTGGTTCTTACACGCATGCATCTGCTATGCATGTCATTCTGGCCAGGAGGCCTATCCCTACTTCTTCCCATTGGCCAGAGACAGGAAACCAATCAATTCTGACCTTACCACAACATGATGAAAGTTTCAAATTGTGATGCCAGTCTCTTTTCTCTTCGATCACTGGTCTGATTGGCTGTAGGCATATTCAATGGCTGCAGAGGTATTTTGATTTGTGTCTGTAAATCCCACCGCATGGAAGTTGGAGATGACATGAAATTGGCTAGATTAATATGCAAATCAGATAAGAACAAGAATATAAGAAAATACATCACAGTTTTATGTCTCACATTTATTAATATCAGAGATTTCACATCTACACACAAGTGAGATCTCTGAGATCTCACTTGCACACATAGCATAGCTTAGGAGTACTCATATCTCACCAAACATAGTTTTAGAGTTCTCAACTACGGGACATATATATTGTGTGAGAGATCATGTTCAGTGGAGTCTGAGGTTCTGTATACAAGATCGCTCTTGTTGTTAAAGTCTGTCTCAGTCTTGGCATTTTGGACCTAGGAAGGAAGGGTCTAACAATCTAGACTGTAGTGAACACCGTACAGAAGTACTGTCCCTGACATCTCAAACCTGCTCCTGTTGTCATGAAAAAAGACCCTTGAGTTTAACTGAGGACTCTTGGGAAAGGCTGCACTTTTAGAAGGAATTTTCATCTCTCTCTCTCTCTCTCTCTCTCGCTCAGCTGGGCGACATAAGGTCGCTGTCTCCCCCATTGTTACTTCTGTAGCTGTCAGCACATAGAATAGCGAGGCATAACTGGCAGATGGAGAATAGACATCAGACCCAATGTGACCTTGCATGCCGTTTCCATTTTGAGTGCTCCAAGCTTCAGTCCCAATGTTCCTACAGTACGTCTTTGGAGTACAGATGTTTGGCATCATTACAGCTTTGAGAAAACAGCTTTTCGTAAATGCTAACCTTCTTTTTTTTTTTTCTTTGCAAAAGCTGGCAGCTTACTCTTGTTAGCCTCTTTCTTTTTTGAATGCGCTGGAAAATCAGTAGAACTAAAGAAATACACATCAGTCTCTGTCAGAACTGCACACCCTTACACAGCACTCAAAGCTGCTCACAATGCTAAATCTACCCAATACAACTGCAGGGTATGGATGAGTTGCTGTAGATTTGTTGTGTGTGTATGTGTGTGATCTGGTTTATCCACAATAATGTGGAAATAAAAATGTCAAATCAGCTTCTTTCATGGAGGTGTATCTGCACCACACACACATCACTGTGTACACACACACACACACACACACACACACACACCTAAACTCTAGGTTTTCAGTGTGAATGTGAGAATCTGAAAGGCAGAGCTGCACACACACACACACACACACACACACACACACACACACACACACACACACACACACACACACACACACACACACACACACAGCAAGCCCAAGTGTGATACAGCAGCAAGCCCTACAACTGAGATACGGAGTGTTTGCCCTCAGTTCTTAACAAATATCTGGAACAAAGACAAAAGAGAATTAGTTCCACGCAACACAAGTGTGTGGGAAAAGAGAAGTTTATTAGTAAAAAAGTGGCAGAGCCTTGAAGGGTCTAATTCACCTCCGATAAAGATCTGGACTGGGCATGGGATCAGAGAAACCCTGTTCCTGTTCTGGGCCAATATGTCCTTGCTCATTATTCCGTCCATCCAGTCGAGCTGAAGGATTCTATATTCCGTGTTTCCGCTCCCAGGCCGTTTCCTGGGAATATCGTGTGTGCTCTATTTTGGTTG
>JAODXP020005504.1:17500-30000 GCA_027497455.2 Sardinella longiceps | reverse complement strand
GTTAATCAACGACAGCTCTATGATGCAGTTAAAGTTTTACTGAGGACACATAGGAATTATGACTCACCTGTGGGAGATTTAGTTGGGTTTTTTTTTTAAACTGGGAACAGACCCACTGATTTTCTCAGTCTTTTACGAGTAGAACGTGATTGTGTGAGCCAAATCTGCAGACTTGGTGTGGCACTTCATTGGGAGTCGTTTATGAGCACACACCTAACGACTGAGTTGTCTACATTTTGTTGTCATAATTGGCATCATAGCGACCATAGAACGAACCAGTTAAGATAATATCAAACATATTTGATTCAGTTTGACTCAGTGGTAATTCTGTCAACAATGGAAAGAATTTCACCCAAACACACATGTGGCGACTCTTGTCGCAATTGCCACTACCAGTCCTGTTGACTACCTCTGATTATACCTATGATAAGCCCAATGTTCCATCGTATCAATATCGGGATTAATAATCAGTAGATCTGTTCCTAGGTTTAGTCAGAATGAGACAGGAGTGAAATGTGTCTCTGTGATCTGTTTCAGTACGTGTGTAGTCATGTTCAGTAGGACCAAAGCACCATCCAGAGAATGTTGCCATCTCTCGTGAGGACTATGAACAACAACAGGAACTTGAAAAGATTTATGAATGGGATGTGGCTGGCACCAGTCACAGCTGTTAATTTCTCTTAAGTGCATTGTTTGACATAGTGGCATAACAGTAGACATAAGTTATGAAACAGGGTGGACTCGCACTCAAGAGAAAAAAATCTCCACAAGTTAGTTTTAAACTGTATTTTAGTATTTTTATCATGTTTTTACAAATTTTAGAGGCACCACAATGTGCAAAAAATGGCAATAAAGTTCAGAGTGCTGTGCAAACATTTCAGTCCATGACTATCCTCAGTGCAAAAAGAGCAGGAGCAGAGTAAGGCAACCTTTTAAACCGATCAAGGTGCATCCAATTTTTATAACAGTAGACATTGAAACATTTGTAAATGCCAAAATCTGAATATAGCATGCTAGACTATATTTCACAACCAGACACACTCTACCCTGGTCAAAGAGAGCAAGTAAGTACGTTTACAGATATTGACATTGCATTGCCTTTTGTACAGAATTATTTGACTGTTGTATGAAGTGACTTTTTAGTTTTGCCATGACGTTGTCCGTCAGGGATAATGTTTTCCTTCCTTGTTTGAAGAATGTAATTACCAATTTAAATCCCTGCATGCATGAAAGCTGCTGAAGAAGCTAAATATAAAGACGCTGCACAGACATGGGACACCACGTTTGAGCTGAGCGCTCATGGAAATGTTTGCTTTCCAAATCTCCAAACAATCTCACAGATGCGTGGACGTTAGTGTCCCAGCCCGAGCCAGAGTTTACAGTGCCTTTGCCAAGGTGGTAATTATCGC
Source organism: Sardinella longiceps (assembly GCA_027497455.2). Lineage (NCBI taxonomy): Eukaryota > Metazoa > Chordata > Actinopteri > Clupeiformes > Clupeidae > Sardinella > Sardinella longiceps. Next base: position 28,591 of record JAODXP020005504.1, on the reverse strand, counting down.
AGGGCGTTTAGGACCAGGGGATTATGGGCTTGGTCTTGACTGGAGACTCCCCGGCCACTCAGTTTTTGTTTCGCTCTGTGTGTGTGTGTGTTAGTGTGTATGTGTGTGTATGTGTGTGTGTGTGTGTGGGTGTGTGAGTGAGTGTGTGTGTGTGAGGATTGAGTGTGTGTGTGTGTGTGTGTGTGTGTGTGTGTGTGTGTGTGTGTGTGTGTGTGTGTGTGTGTGTGCCTTAACCTTGCCATACCATCTATACCAAAGGCATTATGTTATTATCTCTTTAGCTACATGCCTATGACTGCTTTTGAACCAGTGAGGCATTTAACAGTAGGTCTGCCAGGCAGCATAGTGTGTGTGCGTGTGTGTAGAGTATGTGTTTGTGTGTGTGTGTGTGTTTGTGTGTGTGTGGTGTGTGTGTGTGTGTGTGTGTGTGTGTGTGTGTGTGTGTGTGTGTGGACATCCTTGCATGCATGTACAGTATGTTCATGTGTGTGCTTCTACACGTGTGTGTGTGCGTGTGTGTGTGTGTGTGTGTGTGTGTGTGTGTGTGTGTGTGTGTGTGTGTGTGTGTGTGTGTGTGTGTGTGTGTGTTTCCCAATGCAGGGGGCAGGTCATTGACACAAGTGATCAGTGTTGAATAATGCAAACCCAGCCCCTCTAACCGTGACTGTTGTTACTGCATTACTGATACTGTCAGCTGCCAATTCATCAGCTTTGCTCTCTTACAGTCTTCAGTCTCAGCCTTCCCTTCTTTTGATCATCCTTCTGCAGGACTCACTTCATTTTCATCTCTTCACTCTTATCTCTCTCTATCTCTCCATCCAAATTTTCTTCTTTTCTTCCTTCCTTCCTTCCTTCCTTCCTTCCTTCCTTCCTTCCTTTCTTTTCCTCCTTCCTTCCTTTCTTTCTTTCTTGCCTCCTTTCTTTCTTTCTTTCTTTCTTTCTGTCTTTCTTCCTTTATTTCTTTCTTTCTTTCTTTCTTTCTTTCTTTCTTTCTTTCTTTCTTTCTATAAATACTGTATCTATATACTTTGAAGACTCTATCACACGCACACATTCCAGTAGGCCTGTGTCCTTTTCAGCACACATAGATATACAGTACAGTACACCTTGCAGTATTCTAGGTGTCCTTTTCAGTACACAAATATACGCCCTGCAGTTACGGCCTGGTGTCCTTTTCATAGATACCGTATACTTAGGACCTGCAAGATGTAGATGTCTTTTTTAAGCACAGACACACACACAGACACAGACACACACACACACACACACACACACACACACACACACACACACACACAGTGTACACAAGTAGTTGTGTAAGCCCTGCAGTAGGTTAAGTATCATGTGGTGGACATGGACGGTGGATCAGTGTTTCCCAATAGCACCGCTGCATGCTGTGCTTTATGTCCCAGCATGCATTGCGTCTGAAGTGACCCACCTCCTCATGGTCAGGGGCTGTGAGTGGTTGGTGGGTTTAAAAGCTTTTGCTTCATCCTCCTCTTCCTCTCTCTCTCTCTCTCTCTCCTCCACTGTCTTGTACATCTGGATCCTATATTCCTTAACAGCAGTCCAGCAGGACACACACACACACACACATTTGCAAAGCTTGTTCTGGAATGCGGTTGAGAGTGTGTGTGTGTGTGGGTGTGTGTGTGTGTGTGTGTGTGTGTGTGTGTGTGTGTGTGTGTGTGTGTGTGTGTGTGTGTGTGTGTGTGTGTGTGTGTGTACTGTATGTGTGTGTGCGTGTGTGTGTGATAGGAGCGGAATCTGTGTCAAAGATGGTTCCAGCAGACAGACTGTATTTGTCCAGAGGCCTGTGAGACCTGCAGCACGGCCGACCCAAATGTGGCTCGACTAAACACCCAAACCAAACTCGACCCCGACCCGACTCAGCCCTCAGTCCTTCTAACTCCCTAAAATGAGAGGTCAGGAGGAAGTGGATTATGGGAGCTATTTCCCAGTTTAAGGGCTTCCCTGCATCTGGTTAACATTGGGAAGTCGTTAAGGCCTCCTCACACCGGTTCCGACAGCAATGTGGAGCACTCTGGAATTCGACAAGAAGTTCATTTACCCCCCTCCACACACACACACCCCCACACACATACACACACTGGCAGTGCACTGCAAGAAAACAAATAAAGTAGCCTTTGGAATCATCCATGGAATCATCCAGAGTTTGGTGCTGGTGTGCACGGTTGCATTGAAAACAATGGAATAGAATGTTGGAAACGGAGTGCTCCGCACTTTGTCGGAGCCAGTGAACAGACCCCTTAAGGCCAATTCATACTGAATATCCGCAATGAGATGAGATCGCTTTAGAGAGGAGCTGCTGCAGTTTCCGTGTTTTAGAACGTTGCAGCCCATCTCGTCACGCATCTTTGGTCTGTAGCCACCTTTAGAAATGTGAAGTCGCTATGCAGGAGGACTGGAGCCCCTGGATGATCCATATTCCCACCTTCCCTTCCTACAGCCAATCAGAACAGCACAAAGGTCATCCATATTCCCATCTTCCCTCTATACAGCCAATCAGAGCAGCACAAAGGTCATCCATATTCCCATCTTCCCTCGAGTCAGCCAATCAAAGCAGCAAAAAGGTCATTCATATTCCCACCTTCCCTTCCTACAGCCAATCAGAGCAGCACAAAGGTCATCCATATTCCCACCTTCCCTTCCTACAGCCAATCAGAGGAGCCCAAAACCAGGCTGCCTGCATGCACACCACTAAACCCAGCCTGTGATCAGTCAGTGTTGTTTTCTGTGTGTGTCCTAAGCAGGATGTGGAAACAGTCCTAGAGTGGTAAACAAAGGAAAACTGTTAAGTGTGTCTTTGCATAATAGCCTACTCTTGTGTTGCAACTCTCTCCATGTGTGTGTGTGCACAGCAGTACTGCACTGAAACTCACATTGTAATAATATAATAGGCACCATCATCATAACCACCGTCATAAGTATCCCCAGCTGCACACAGAGACTTCCCGTGGAGCTGGACTGCAGGAGGGAACTCAGTCAGAAAGGGGAAGTTAGTGGTTTAGAAGTTACAAATAAAGCATTGTGTCTCAACTAACGTCTTCAGGGATGTAGTGTTGATGTAATGTTACCCACCTCTGAAATTTTGGAAATAGACTTTATCCACCACGAGAGAGAGAGAGTTTATACATGAAATACAACTTTTAACATTTCTAAATTTCATTACATTATCCTAATGTAAAATGTAATACTACGGCAATAATCTTTCATCATCAAACACATTCCACAGGACTCTAAACATCTGAATCTGCATATTGTGGCTTCCTTTGCAGTGTTTACCTCTTATTTTAATTCAATTCAATTCAATTTAATTTGTAGAGCGCACAAATACAATACATTGTCTCGCAGCGCTATACAAACATTACGGATGGCACCCATGAGTAATAGGGGCAAGGAAATTCTCCCTTCACTTACCAATAATTAGGGCCCGAGCACCGAGGTGCACGAGCCCGGAAACGGGCTTGTGCACCGACCGGTGCGAAGCCCTATTGCTTTTGTAAGGATTTGTCATTATTATTATTATTATTATTATTATTATTATTATTATTATTATTATTATTTTTCTTCCCCTGGTTCCGGCCATTTTTGACCCCTTTCCCGTGCGTGAAAACTCATGAAATTTTGCACACACCTTGGAAGTATGGCACACTAGAGGTATACAGAGGCATGGACTTGGGTGTGGCCCAGGGACTCTGTAGCGCCCCCTAAAGTAAAAAATTACATTGGGCTCTATGGGGCCGGACACCCACTGAACTTTAATGTACTCCTCGGACACCGTTGGTCAGATTCCTGTGAAATTTGGTAGACATGATGCCAAGATGTTGCTGATGTAAAATTGCGAAGGGATTATTCATACCCTTTACAATTTCAAGATGGCGGATGAGTGAAATATGGGAAAAACTGAAAAAACGGAAATGTGTCATTAGATCGCAGGGCGTTGATGGAATCGTCTGAATGTCATTTACAAATTTATAGATATTATCCTTACGACGACATTCATACACTTAATGGGCGTGGTTGTTACAGCGCCACCAACTGGCAAGGTGGAGAAAGTACAGAAATTGACATTAAGTGCCATGGTTGGCATATACTTTGAGCTGCACGCACAAAATTTGGTAGGTGTGTGTGTCTCCCCAAGACGAACAACTTTCGTATTACATTGCATTAGCCACGCCCAACAGGAAGTGAGGTAATAAGGAGTGTAAAAATTTGGACACACAGTGAACTTTAACATACTCGTCGGACACGGTATGTCAGATTCAATTGAAATTTGGTGTACATGACCTCTAGATGCTGTTGATGCTAAATTGCGAACGGATTTTTGATATTTCGTAATATGTTGTAATAACAGTATTATGAAATTGTATGATTTTAATAGCTCATCACGAAACAGGAAGTGTGTCATAAAATCACACTGCATTAACCGATTGGTCTGAAACTTCACAGGTTCATAGATGGTATGACTGTGATGACATCTAGACACCCCGTGGGCGTGGCTGTTATAGCGCCACCACCTGGCCAAGCAAAAAAAGTGCCAGAAATTGACTATGCTTTAACCGATTGATCTGAAACCTCACTGGTTCATAGATGGTATGACTGTGATGATTTCTAGACGACCCGTGGGCGTGCCTGTTATAGCGCCACCATCTGGTCAAGCAGGAAATGTGCCAGAAATTGACAATGCTTTACCCGATTGATCTGAAACTTCACTGGTTCATAGATGGTATGACTGTGATGATATCTAGACACCCCATGGACATGCCTGTTATAGCGCCACCACCTGGTCAAGCCGGAAATGTGCCAGAATTTGACAATGCTTTACCGGTTGCCCCTAGTGGTCAAATATTATAACTTAGAAACAGTTTGACGTAGCTTATCCAAACTTGGTATATGGACTCCTGACCGTGTTCTGACCACGCATAACCATGAATCGAAAGTCTCTAGTGCCCCTAGTGGTCAAATATTATAACTTGGAAACGGTTTGATGTAGCTTATCCAAACTTACTATATGGACTCCTGACCATGTTCTGACCACGCATAATCATGAATCGAAACTCTGTAGCGCCCCTAGTGGTCAAATATTATAACTTGGAAACGGGTTGACGTAGCTTATTCAAACTTGGTATATGGACTCCTGGCCGTGTTCTGACCACGCATAACGATGAATCGGAACTCTCTAGCGCCCTCTAGTGGTCAAATATGATAAATTGGACACGGTTTGACGTAGCTTATCCAAACTTGGTATATGGACTCCTGACCGTGTTCTGACCACGCAAAACCATGAATCGAAACTCTCTAATGCCCCCATGTGGTCGAACATTATAACTTGGAAACGGTTTGACCTATCATAGCCAAAGTTGGTACTCAGACTGTGGACCACCTTCTGAACATGCAGTATGACTTATGTGAATCTCTGTAGCGCCCCTACTAAGAGAAAGAGTTTCAAAGGCAGACTGAGTGAGTGTGTGACAGTGAGTGTCTGCGAGTGTAAAAAATGAGGGTGAGACAAAGATAGCACACCTGTTCCGACTGAATGTGCCTTCACTGTGTACCATTGTTGCGATATGCACTCTTTGCGGTGCACCTGGTGCGAGGGTCCGTCATCGCCACTTGTGGCTTTAATTCATTTTATTTTTGCAGCACCACGGGCAGATCCACGTCTCATGGGCTCAACCCAACTGCCAGGGGCCTAGTGAAGTACCTGTACAGTCGGTGGTCAAGGTGGTCAATACATTTTATAGATGATAGGCAAAGTCCAGTTTGTGGGACAGTCAATCAATTAGAAGAGTCAGGGGATAGAGACAGTCAATAGTTGGGTGGCATTTAGGTAGAGTTAATCAAGTGAAGATCATCCTTTAGGTCAGTGGTTCTCAAACTTTTTCTGTCATTCCCCACTTTGGAAGGCAGAGAATTTTCACACCCCACCTGGAAGGCTCAATTTGCGCACAATATCTCTGTGAGGAATACTTTGCGAGTGCAGGATTTTCGTCAATGTTCAAATTTCTCTTAAACCCTTCATCACAGCAACTAGCAAATAACAGTTGGAAAGCTCAATTTACCGTCATATGCGCTTATCTGATGATAGCTGTGAATTCGGGGGTCATAGTGCGGCCATTGGTTGATCGCAAAGAGATGTCACGCGCCCCACCTGTCATGTGTCTGCGCCCCACAGTTTGAGAAACACTGCTTTAGGTAGTGATCATCAGGATAGTCTGTAGAACTGTCAATCAAATGTAGGGGTCAGGGGATGAGACAGAGTCAATAGTAGGGCAGTGCTTGGGTAGAGTTCATCAACTGGTGTTCATCATTTAAGTAGAGTTCATAAGGGAGGCCTAGGAGGGGAAAAAAAGTAAACATACATATATATGTTCAGTTTCCTGTTCTTCCCCAGTCTGTCCCAGCGGATTGGGTGCATCTCAAATAACATTCTGAGCTCACTACAGAGGAACGAAGCATTTAGTGGTTGCTTGATCCTCCTGGTTCCCATCTAGAACTCAGTCCCAGGCTCTGTCTGACCACAGAGGGGGGCTGAGAACAAGAGAGAAAGAGAGAGAGACAGAGTGAGAGAGAGAGAGAGAGACAGAGTGAGAGAGTGAGAGAGAGAGAGAGAGAGAGAGAGAGAGTGAGAGAGAGAGAGAGAGAGAGCGAGAGACAGAGAGAGAGAGAGTGAGACTGTATTTCCGGCTTTTCCTGATTGCTTTGCATAATCTGTGTTATCTTGTTTGACATGGCTTGTGAGCACGGAACACTGGATCTTTCCTGTGTTTGTGTTGATAACACGCTTTCCCAAATAAAACCATGACTGAGTAGTCCCCTCTCTTCTGTCCTCAGACACCAAGATCACTTACATTGCAGAGAGAAATAAGTATACTTTATTTTGTATACTGTATGTAGTAGGCCACATTTTTAAGCATACACCCTTTACACACAATTTAGACCTGATTCTGAGTCTGTTCCATCAGAGCTGATGTACTAGCCAGGGCGTACCCACTGCCTGTGACACTACATTGAAAATTTCACTTGTGAGGTTTTAGTCGTGATAGGCAAGCTACTGATGTACACGTATAGCAGGCACAAACATTAAAATATAAAAGTACACCTCAGCCAGTGTTCAGTGTTCTACATGTAAATAAAGATGAATTTGTAGCAGCATTGACACTCCTATTGTGCAGTAGGAGCCTCCATAGGATCCATATCTATCTATATGGTTCCACCCTTATCCATCGGATTTAATGTAAGAAAGAAATAATGAATGCTTGATTGGTGATTTGTGTGCAGTAATGGAAGGGGACTATATTACTGTAAGTGTGGAGGGATATGTAGAGGAGGTGGTCTGGAGGTGGAATAAAGTGGAGTAATGAAGTAGTTCTGATTCTCTGATGCTGTCTCTCCATACTTTCGTCACATCACTTCTATTCATGCTGGTCATTCTGAAAACACCATTTTAACATTGATATCAAACCTCCTCTCATATTCTCATATCAAACTTTCCCTGTCAGCTTTCTTTTGCCATGTGTTTAGGTCTGTAACATGTTGTGCTGTTTGATTGGGATTCAAATACTGAAGGGACCTGTGTGTGTCTTTAAATGTCGAAAGCATGTTGTGCTGTCGGACTGGAATACTTAAGGGATGTGTCTGTGTTTTTCAGGAAAAACGGAAACGACAATCAGAGATTGAGGACAAACGGCAACAGCTGGATGACCTCATCCTGCAGCTTCAACATCTTAGGGTAAAGCATCCATATATTCATCTACAAACACACATATACTACATCCTGCAGCTTCAACATCTTAGGGTAAAGCATCCATATATTCATCTACAAACACACATATACATCCTGCAGCTTCAACATCTTAGGGTAAAGCATCCATATATCCATATACAAACACACATATACATCCTGCAGCTTCAACATCTTAGGGTAAAGCATCCATATATCCATATACAAATACACATATACATCCTGCAGCTTCAACATCTTAGGGTAAAGCATCCATATATTCAGACACATACACACATATGTGTGTATGTGTATGTGTCTGATATGATATCCATGTGTATATGGATGTTTGTTGAAGCTGCAGGATGTATTATATTATAATACATCCTGCAGCTTCAACATCTTAGGGTAAAGCATCCATATATTCATATACATACACACATATAATATATACAGGGTAAAGCATCCATATATTCATATACATATTCATATCCATACAGACATATATAATATACTTTACCTCATCCTGCAGCCTCAACATCTTAGGGTAAAGCATCTATATATTCATTTACATAAACAGGCATATATTTGACCTCATCCTGCAGCCTCAACATCTTAGGGTAAAGCATCCATATATTCATATACATACACAGACATATATAATATACTTTACCTCATCCTGCAGCCTCAACATCTTAGGGTAAAGCATCCATATATTCATATACATACACAGAGATAATACGTATACATCCTGCAGCTTCAACATCTTAGGGTAAAGCATCCATATATTCATATACATACACAGACTTATATAATATACTTTACCTCATCCTGCAGCCTCAACATCTTAGGGTAAAGCATCCATATATTCATATACATACACAGAGATGTAATATACTTTACCTCATCCTGCAGCCTCAACATCTTAGGGTAAAGCATCCATATATTCATATACATACACAGAGATGTAATACGTATACTTTACCTCATCCTGCAGCCTCAACATCTTAGGGTAAAGCATCCATATATTCATATACATACACAGAGATGTAATATACTTTACCTCATCCTGCAGCCTCAACATCTTAGGGTAAAGCATCCATATATTCATATACATACACACATATAATATATACAGGGTAAAGCATCCATATATTCATATACATATTCATATACATACACAGACATATATAATATACTTTACCTCATCCTGCAGCCTCAACATCTTAGGGTAAAGCATCCATATATTCATATACATAAACAGACATATATTTGACCTCATCCTGCAGCCTCAACATCCTAGGGTAAAGCATCCATATATTATGAACAGGCTGACATAATATAGCCGTGTGTACAATAATGTTGTTCAACAAAAACTCCACACATACATAATGCACTGGGTGGGTATAAAGGCATTTATGTCTTTATTGTCTCCACATTTTCCACTGTTGCAATAGGAAAAGGATGAATTTTCCCTGGTTCCATGAGAAAAAAAACAGCCCACACACACACACACACACACACACACATATACACATGCACAAACGCGCGCAGGCAGACACGCACATACACACACAAATACACACGTGCACACACACACACACACACACACACACACACACACACACACACACACGTGGATGCAGTTTCCTCTGGTTCTCTGAGAAAGCCAGCCCAGTGGTATGAAGTGAAGGAGAGCCCTTGACAAACAAACACTCTCAGCCCAGCCACTAGGACTCCACTCCACTCTCCCCAGCTGATCAGATAACGGGGGCTTGCCTCATTTCTGCACAATTGCTCTGTGTTTAAATCGCCCACATTTTATGCCAATTACCTTTCACAAAAACAAATCTACTCCAGTCACAAAGTCACTCTTGAAAGAGCCTTTATTACTGCCCTGGGTCCCCCCCCCTGGAGAAACGAGTGGATATGAGAGAGAGAGAGAGAGAGAGAGAGAGAGAGAGAGAGAGAGAGAGAGAGAGAGAGAGAGAGAGAGAGAGAGAAAGAGAGGGATAGCAACACATTCATAGAGAGAGAGAGAGAGAGAGAGAGAGAGTGAGAGAGAAAGAGAACTTTTTGGGAAAATTGCCACTTACAGCCAGTGAGCGAGGAGAAGTTTTGGCCCTTGGGAGTGATGCTGAGAAAGACAGAATCAGCACGCAGGAGTGCGGCTGGGAACACACACACACACACACACACACACACACACACACACACACACACAGCAGAGCTTGCTGAGAGGACAATGTGTGGTGTGTAGGCGCTAGCAGTCCCTTACCACTGCATTCATTAATCACCCCAATAGAACCCAATGCAAATCTATAATCTATATATAGGCTACACTATGTTTAATGCATAGATCTTAGTTAAAGGGCTGTGCACAGAGCTCTATATAGGCTACAGTATGTTTCATGCATAAATTCTTGGTTAAAGTGCTATGCACAGAACAACTATAGGGCCTATAGGGCTTTCAAAAAAAAAAAATAAATAAAAAAAAAAACGGTGCTCATGTCTATATCGTACTACTCTGACAGATTTAATAACCATCTAGGCCATCGAAGGCTTTTTACTGCTTAGGTCAGCCAGAGACAAAAGCACACACTGAAGCAGGATATAGATGTAATGCAACTGCCTTAGATATGCCCCGAAGTTAAGCTTAACCTGTCTGTTTTCTACTAGATAACTGTCCATGTTGTGTTGTTTCTGTGATATGCTGATGGTCCTGATAGCTTACTGATAGCTGCCAATCTTCTCAATATCAATCTTGTAGGCTGATACGTATCCAAAGTGTCACAGACTCACAATGATGGTTAAGGAATCAAACCCATGCAAGCAGACTGACAGTTTGACAGGCTGAGATTCTTCTGCAGTTTCAGTACAGAAATAATTTAGATTGGAAAAGCCAAACAATGCACATCCAGTCAAACAGAGCTAATACAAAGCTAATAGTCTGTTTGCTTGTAATTACAGAATTTATTGCATAATATAATATGCTTTATTTATTTTTATTTTTATACAGTTATTTTCAGTTATTGTCTCATCTGTCACCTTTTTTAAGTATTAGGAGACAAATGAAGCTTCCATTGAACAGGGAATGGTAGATCACAGTTAAAGTAGTGTTGATGCAGAGTAGCCTATACAGCAAGCGTACCTCAGATGACTGCTGCAAAAAAGAAGAAGAAGATGAAAGAAGTTGCGAGTGGGAGAGAAGCGCTTGGCCAGGATACTGTGTGTTTGTTTAGTAGTGGGCGCACTGTTTGTCCCACGCCGGTTCTCATAGGAAAGTTCACTCACTTCAATGTCATGATCCTTATTTATGAGTCCTTGCCAAGCTTTGTTTTGAT
>JAODXP020005504.1:7500-15000 GCA_027497455.2 Sardinella longiceps | reverse complement strand
GTTGCATATGGCTGCACACTGGACAGCGATGCAGTTTTTTTATGAGCAGAAAAAATGTCTCCGAGTTTTACAAGGTCAGTTGTTCCCTTGTATGGTTGTACTCAGTCCTCTGGAATGTAAGTAGAGCACAGCTTAAACAAAAACCTCACCTTGCTGCATCCACCAAAAAACCCAAAACAAACACAAAATCTAAGGGTAGGACAAGCACTTTGTATTAATAATTAAGGAGTAAGTCACAATTAAGTCATTAGCAATAGTTAGTATTAGTGTTGGCAAAATTAACTGATTAATCACGTGATTAATCCAAAAAAAATAACTCGGATTAAAAAAATTAACTCAGATTAATCCTGATGGATATGGTTCCACTTTCATGGCATGTATTATGTTAAATTTCAGATAGAAAATGGCTCGCTATCAAGTCAAACTATACAAAGATTATGGCCTAGCTCCTGACTATCCAACTACATGTTTGGGGAATCCTTGGGGGTAGGGGACAGGTGTGAATTTCCCCATTTGAGACGAACAAAGCCAACTATTTAGTATCAGGGCCTTTACAGGGCAAAATAAGGATCCAATATACCCTAGCATCCAAATTCTTACTGGAGGAAATGAGTTGCGATTAAAAGTGATTAATCATGATTAATCCTTGCAAAATTTTGTGATTAATCAGATTAATTTTTTTAATCGTTTGACAGCACTAGTTAGTATACTACTGCTAGTTAGCACCGTGAGGCAATGTATTGTAGTTGTGCTCTCTACAAATAAAATTTAATTGAATTAGATATATTAGTAATGATTCACTTTATCGCACGCATACATATAAGATTAGATATTACTTTATTCATCCCGTAAGAAATTGAATGTATAGTAATCAGTTGATGTATGTGTAATCTCTTGTGTTGTTCTCTTCCAGTCCAAGGCCATGAGGGAAAGATGGCTACTGCAGGGAACGCCGGATGGAGACGACAGCCAGAGGAAACAGGTGGAACAGGACGAGCTTCACGTCAAGCAACTGGAGGATGCGGTTCACAGGTACGTTTCTAGATAACTTACCCAATGTTCACACTACAAGGTTGAGGAGGTGGAGAGGTTGTGGAAGGTCCCCTGAGATCATCTAAATGTGTCCTTGAGTAGATCTCTAGATCTCACTTCTCCAAATGTGGCTTTGAGTAGATCTCTAGATCTTACTTCTCCAAATGTGTCCTTGAAAAGATCTTTAGATCCCACTATTCCAGATGTGCCTTGGAGAAAGATCTCTAGATCTCATTTCTCCTGATCTGTCCTTGAGAAGATCTCTAGATCTCTCTCCTCCATATGTGTCCTTGAGAAGGTTGCTAGATAGCATTCCTCCTGAAGGTCAGTGGAGAGCACTCTTCTTCATGTGACCTTGTAAAGGTCATGGAAGCTCATTTCTCCAAACATATACTTTTGAAGGTCACTGACTAGAGAGTACTCTTCAAATGTGTCCTTGAGAAGGTCACTTGAAAGGACCTCCAGGGCAGTAGCCTAAGTAAATGCTTTGCAGAACTGCTCCATCCACTGGAATAGGCCTCTCTGGTTGCTGGGCAAGTATCCTTAAAGGGTCGGATGAACGCCAGGAAAAGCACTAAGGAACACCCCATATGATCCACCTAGGAATACTGAACACCCCACCCCCCACCCCCTACACACACACACACACACACACACACACACACACACACACACCCTCTCATATACACACACACATACACGCACACACACACACACACACAACCCACAGGGTGAGTGTCCTGAAAGGTTTGGATGAACGTCAGGAAAACCTAGGCACCCAGGGACACCCCTCTAACTCTATACAAACCACCACACACACACACACACACACACACACACACACACACACGTACACACACACACAAACACACACACACATACACAGCCTGCTCTCACTCTTGGGGCAGACTTCATTTCCTGTAAACGGCAGCGCACTTAGCCAACACTTTCAGAAGAACATATAAGTTATGTTTCCTTGGTTGGATGCCCAGTGTGTGTGTGTGTGTGTGTGTGTGTGTGTGTGTGTGTGTGTGTGTGTGTGTGTGTGTGTGTGTGTGCGTGTGTGTGTGTGTTTGTGGGTGTGTGGTTAGGTCGGCTTTTAATTACCATTGCTTCAAAGTGCTGTGAGCTCCCGGCTCATCTGGTCTCTGGAAATCTCATTTAGGAGGTTTGGTGCCTGTAGATGGGAGCGTGTGGTTTTCCTCTGTTTGTGAGTGAGACAGAATGCTGCTCTGCACAGCACAACACAGCAAAGCATAGGAAAGCAGAGCAAAGCAGAACACAGCACAGCACAGTACAGCACAGCAAGACACAACACAACATAACACAGCACAGGAAAGCAGACCTTGACTTGTTACTTGTGTGTTTACCTCTTCTTGCAACTCTGTTGCTACTCTTACTATTTTTAAACTTTAAAGATATTTTTTAGGGCTTTTTTGCCTTTAATTTGATAGGACAGGAGAGAGTGGGAGAGAGATGAGTGTATGGATCGGGAAATGACCTATGGTCGGAATCAAACCCAGGTCCCCGGATTTGCGGTATGACGCACTAGCCCACTGAACTATGCCGCCCCCACTTCTTTTATACTTGAATAAATTATTCCAGTGATTCAATTCATTCATTCATTCATTCATTCATACATTCATTTACTCACTTTAATTAGTCAGATTGCTTATGTATTTTGTGACTATCATTTCTTAGCTATTGTGAACCACAACCAAACCAAAATCATTCAAGAATAGAACTAACAATAAACAATTTACAATCTCCAAACAACCAATTGGACTGCTCTTCAGTTTGTGTGTCTTCTATGGCAGACATTTCCTCTGTTGGAAAACAAAGCAGTATGGTTGTAGGCCAGAGTGTTATCTTGTGAGATTATCAGCTGTTCCTCATTTGAGGTTTAAAAGAATACAAATCCACGTCCAATTTACACACATGTGTCTAGACTGACTACGCCTAGCCACACAGGACACTTTATCTCATTCATTCATTCAGACTGTCTGTCTGTCTGTTTGTCTCCGTCTGTTTGCCATTCTGTCTATCTATCTAATCTCTCAGTTTGTCAGTCTGTCTGTCTCTTAGATTCACTTACACAATCATGTTTAGAGCTACAGTGTACATACATTTAACAAGAAAACAAACACACACACACACACACACACACACAGGCCACAAGTGAGGGGTCAATGCTCTGCATGTTTGCTTATTAAACGCACATTCTCCTATGCTTCCATGCTTCCATGGCATGGTGAGAACCCAAAAGACTGAAGCAGGGAATAAGCAGTGAGGCAAACGCAAACGTAAATAAATACCACACAAGTCCATCATGCAGCCAAGAAGACTGGCCCTGGAGGAGAGGAGAGGAGAGGAGAGCAGAGGAGAGGAGAGGAGAGAGGAGAGCAGAGGAGAGGAGAGGAGAGGAGGAGGAGAGGAGAGGAGAGGAGAGGAGAGGAGAGGAGGATAGGAGAGAGGAGAGGAGAGGAGAGCAGAGGAGAGGAGAGGAGAGGAGAGACCCCATGAGCACAGCTCATTAAAGAGGCTTTATTATATTTGCATGTGTTTTTATTTATCTGCACTCAATGTGCGGGGGCAGGCAGGCAGGCAGGCAGGGCTCATGTTGGGGGTCGTGGAAAACCAAAGATCTGCTAAGTCATTCAAATTCCCTTGTGTCTCAGGATGCCTCAAGCGGACATCAGCCTGATCTGACTGAAACACTCAAACACACACACACACACACACACACACACACACGCACAGACACACACACACACACACACACACACACACACACACACACACACACACACACACACACACACATTCATGGAGCAGTTCTGAACCTAGGAGATCTTCAACTGTTCATTTATTATGTCTAACACAAACAATAGACAATGAGCATTCTGTGTTTCCTCTCTCTCTCTCTCTCTCTCTCTCTCTCTCTCTCTCTCTCTCTCTCTCTCTCTCTCTCTCTCTCTCCCTCACTCTCTTTCTCCCATTGTCTGGATGAGAGATTATGCAACACAGCTTGGTATGACTTTTATAGTCATTTTCCAAATAGAGTATGTTTCCTTTCTCTAAATCTGGATCTCCTGTGGTAAACCACTGGTGAAAGAGGACACTAAACCCATTTTGTCAGAGCAAACAGTAATATTTGGGAAATACGTTACCCAGAAGTCTCTATGCCAAGTCTTTGGCACCCTAGTGTTGCTAGGTGATTAGGTGTGATGAAACAATGGCATTGGTCATGTGACTAGTAGGGGCCCTTTTTATTGGATGACGGGTCATCTGAGGATGTTAGTGACCGCTGGGGCTTCTCTTTTGTTGATATGTCAACTAAGGAAGTTAGTCATGGGAAGAAAGTGACCAAGTTGATCCGAGGAGGAGTAGGGTTTTTTATTTTGGTATCCATGAACATTCACTTCCTTTATGAGGATGTGTCCCATCGGACTGCGTTGGTCAAAGCAATTTATTCCCCGGAGTTAACAATAAAACGATGAGATCATTTCCTGGTCGAGATCAGTAGCCCAGTGTTTCCTAATGTGATGTGAACTCAGTAGCTCAAAGTCCAGTCAAAGGGACTGTGTTGACTTTAGGGTCAATATTAGGACAGTATCCAAAATCGCAGTGTATAATAGCCATGGCCATACTTGACTTGTGTGTGTGTTGTGTAGAGTGTATATGTAGGCTAATGGTGTATATAATATGATGTTTTAGGTGATCCAGATGTTTATGTTTTCCATTAGACTCACACAAGGGTATAATATCTTCATTTGATACAATATTGTATATGTCCGGTACAACCTGCAGACTATTTAAGCTGGATATTAGTACACACTTACCAAAAAGAAGACCAAAAACATTGGAATCTTGTCTATACATTCCAGTTCTGAATTCTAAAGCTGAGCTAGGCTAACCTCTAGGCAATCTCTCACCCTCTGGGCAGAGATGCCATTGGCCTCATATCTTCTATTATTGCCAGAGCAGGGGTGGTATTTTTGGTTAGAGATGTCCTTGCTTTCTCTTTGCTATTGTGGGCGTTGTATTTTCAGTATGGTGTAGATAACTGGAGTGGCCCAGACTTTATTCTCCTCCATTGTTCAGTCTGATTGTCACCACACTTTGTGGTCAGGTCACTGTGTGTGTGTGTGTGTGTGTGTGTGTGTGTGTGTGTGTGTGTGTGTGTGTGTGTGTGTGTGTGTGTGTGTCCTTGGCCCATAGCTGGTGTCCATCATGCCCAGACCAGTCTACATGTACCCGCCCTGCCTGTGTGTGTGTGTGTGTGTGTGTGTGTCTGCCTGAGGGAATGCCCGGGAGAGAGAGCCCTCTCAGTGGCATGCTGAACAGCTGAGGGTGTGGCACTGCACTGGGCTATATTTTCACCCCATCCCTGCAGAGAGAGAGAGAGAGAGAGAGAGATAGAGAGACAGACAGACAGGCAGGCGGACGGGTGGGCGGGTGTCCCAGGAACACAAACGAGTCTGTGGCACACACTTTCTAACATTTTCCACTACAGAGAAAAGAAGACGAAGGAGAAACTTCATAAAATAGATGCTTATACAGTAGTTTCTACTGCAAATCACAGGGATACAGTACAAGACATTGTAAAACCATCCCTTTCCACTGAAGAGGAAAGACCAGTATACACTCTAGTTGTAGAGGGCAGAGAGGGGGATTCTAGGTAAAACAGCCATTTTCCAATACAAAAAAAAAACAGCAGCCAATATCAACAGTTACAGTAAGATTCAGCCTTACATCCTCTTAGTGCTCAGAATGGATGTCAGGGAGAGCAGCTAATGTAATGTCAGCAAAAGAAATACTTTTACTGTGACTACTGTGAGACAACTCTGGGCCTCCTCCATGGCACATAAGAGATGAGGGGAGTAAGCATTGTGACTCATGTTGTTCTAGGCAAAGCGGAAGATTCCGGTTCAGAACTTGAGTTGTCTGATGAGCCATGAGCGGAGACAACAGCCGGTGACTTGTGTGAGTGCTGTCTGTCTGACTGAGGCCAGGAATGTGCCAACTAGACCAGAGATGGGCATGTTTTTCTGGAAATCTGGAAATCCAAACAAACTATTTGAGCAAGTCCTCAGCAAGTGTGTGTGTGTGTGTGTGTGTGTGTGTGTGTGTGTGTGTGTGTGTGTGTTTGTGTTTGTGTTTTGTGGTGGTGAGTAATGTCTATGTGTGTTTGTGTGTGTGTATGTGTGTGTGTGTGCGTGTGTGTGTGTTACACCAGTAGGGAAAGAAGTGAGAAACATCTAGTTTATTAAACATCCCTGACAAGATGTCGCATCCTCACAGAGGAATATTCATGCCTCCATAAGGAGAACCAGACAGCAGCAGATGCTGAGACTCCTATCATATCTGGCTATAGCTGCCTTTCTTCTGGCCGAGTCCCGGGCCTTGTCCGGCTGACATCCGGCTGACATCCGTCTGCAGCTGTTCACACATTCCACAGCGCAACAGACCATCCCAAGTGCACACAAGCCTCCAGCTGTCACTAAACATTGAATCCTTTCTGTCCACACTGAGTCTGATTAATGTTCTGTTTGAGAAGAACAAAGTAAAAGAAAAACAAATGCAAACACAAATCTGAGCGTCTGACAAAAGTTGGGCCCTTTCTGTATGGCGATACCACACAGCACACATCAAGTTTCAAGTTTATTTAGCCATATCAATAGTATAAAATACAGTTGCTAGGAATGGCATGTATTTGTGTCATTGCATGCGCTTTGGACATTAGTGTTCAAGCAATCAAACTAAATTGCTGCTAAAGCTTATTTTGATCACATCCTGGTCTCACCCAGGTGGATGCTACACATTGGTGGTGGTCAGTGAGGTCCCCCTTCCACTGTAAAGTGCTTTGGGTGTCTAGAAAAGCGCTATAGAAATGTAAGGTGTTGTTGTTGTTATTGTTGTTGTTGTTCCTGGTCTAGGTGACCCCAGCCAAAACCTCAAATCTGAGGCGCGTTCAAATTCGCCCAACTTTGCGAACGTTCTTGAACATAGGCGAACAAATCCTTGGAAGTTCTTGGCTAACGTTAGCGAACACAGAACAACGCTCTGAAATGGTAGTGCTCCGCTTACAGTCCTGTATGTTGGATAGCAAAATATGTGTGTCCCGATTGGAAATGAATCCCAAAGAGCTTTAAATGTTGTCAGTATGTCTCACAACAACTTTGTCTCTCATTAATAGCCCCCTCCGAGTAATTTCTTCTCTGTTTGCCATTAGTGTTTACAGTTTAAAACGAACATTAAGCAAAATCGTTCAAATTCCATTGATTAATGCGACCATGTTTGCAACGAGCATTCACTTATGTTAGATGAACCTGAACGCACCTCTGGCCTAGGGTAGCAGTCAGAGAGGCTAGGAACCAACCCTGCTTGCGTCCCCTGCCCTGCGCTGAGGACACGGAGTTTGACTTGGGGAGCCATGCAGGCTATTTCACTGCTTTCACTGCTTTC